>VZRF01010672.1:121604-185861 GCA_013396875.1 Vireo altiloquus | reverse complement strand
TATTGACTACCCCTTACTCACAAGGAGTTCACCTCTTTTTGAACTGGCTGAAGTGGCAGAGAGAGTTTATAACTCCAGATTCCTGCTCAGGAGTGATGCATAAGCTCGGTGCTTGTGTGTCCTGCTCCTTCCTGAGCTCTCCAGGCCCATTCCCAAGGGAGACTGCCTTATCAGGAGTGCCAGTGCCAAAGCTGGGAGGGTCAGCTGGCAAACACATGAAATTCAGACCGTGGAAAATAATAATTCCCGGGGTGTGGGGTGGATAACCCGATAATCCCTCAAAGAGCAGCAGGAGGGCCAAGGTGGACACCTCACCACAGGGCATGTCCTAGATGTTGGTAGCCATCTGGGTAAATTTCAGTGTATTTTTCTCACAAGTTATAAATACAAAATAACCCTCTTGTTTAAAGTTATCCTGTAAAGTTCGTGTATCTTGACGCCTGTCAGATTGGTTGGAAAAGCCTAGTCAATACACAGTCTTTTAATACTGGACTGCACTTAAAATACTTGCAGAGATCAGAGCTGGGACTTGGAGAGGAAGTTACCCTTTAAGTGTTGGGAACTGTCAGAAGACCTTAAGGCAAAGAATTCACAAAAAAACCAGACTTTAGCATCCCATTACATGCCCCAGAAAGGCAGGTTTGGAGCTAACAATTCGGGAGAGTGCCTTTATTTGAGCCCTTGCTTGATCCCTGTCTGAAAAGACTTGGAATTTTTGTCTTAGATATGCTAAAGGTGACAAATTGGCCGTGAGTCATTTCATCAGCACAAACTGATTGACCTTCAAACACTCGGAGTCAGTCACTTGTGAAAGGACTGAAAGGAGGCCACTTGGTCTCCTGCATCCTGCGCACCCAGAACAGGCAGATCGTCTGTAATTCCAATGTAGCCAGCCCCAACTAATCCAAAAACTGCAGCACCGAGTGACGGGGCTGCAAAAAATGCAACCTTGACTCTTAGGAAGGTGGGAGATCAGGCTGTTTGTCAGGCTCTGAATGGGGCAAGAACAGCAGGTTTTGACTGTGGTGAGACTTCACCCATTTGCATGTCAACAGGGAAGGCAAATGCAGGTGTTTCTGCACGAAGGCTCATCGCCATCGTCCTCAAAGGGGCCCCAGAAGGAGCAGCAATAATCCTTTAACAGCTTCTTCAGGTGCTCCCTTCTGCAGGAGGAAAGTCGGCTAGCAGGAATTATTTCAGCCAGCTGAGCTCAGCCTGCTTGTCCTGTGAGAGAGGGACAGTCCTCTCGTCCTGGGGACATCCAGTGACCCAGTGCAGGAGGTGAGCAGTCCTGTGAAACACCCCTGAAATTATCTGTCTGTTCTTGTAGATGCTGTTGTGCTGATAATACACCCAAAGCTAAAGCTAAAAAGTGAAAGGCAAGTGGCCTGTCACCCTGCTATGGGGTTACACCCATAGCACCCATATCTTTTTCAGAGAGATGTCCCAATTACTCTCCCATCGCCTGAATAAAAGGAAATGAACTTGAGAGGAGAAGGCTGAGAAGAAAAAAACTGCGTCTCTCTCAGAGGTGCCTGGAAGATTGAATCTTCCTTAACAGCAGGAGCTTACAAACTTGCTCAGACACAGGTTGGTTTAAAGCCTGCAAGAAGGTGATTTTTTTGATGTGGCTTTCAGAAAAAGGGTTGCTGTGATACACAAAGAAGGGTGTTGGTCAGCTTCAGAGAAAAGTGGCTACAGAGCATGAAACTGCAGGGCCTCAGAGCAGAGGAGCAGCTGTGCAAGATATGGGTCTTTGGGGACTAAAAAAACAAAGTCGAGGCACCCTGATTTCACTCTGATTCTTTTGAGGTCCTCTCTTGTTTTATTCTTTCTGGTCAAGTGTCCCCAAGAACAGTGATGGTTTTTTTAGGTTACACTCTCCCACTGTCTGGAGCTACCTCCTAAATATGAGCATCCCTTGAAGTCCCTGGAAGGAACAATTGTTCCAGCGAGGGCTCGAAATCCACTTTTGGTTATGCACAACACTCCAGTCCTCACAGAACATACTGTTCCCAGGCCACTATTTCTATCCCCTGGGAGCAGAGCAGTTGCAAATTACCTTCCACTGAGACTATTGTCTGGTGGAGTTATGGATCAGAAGCATGATTTTCCCTCCTGGCTTTCTCATGGAACACACAAAAGCCTCCTTGCTGAGCCACCCAGGGCGATTGGCTGCCACCCACAAGTTCTGGGTCAGCAGGGTGTTTTAACTGAGCTATGAAATAAATGCTGGAAGGAGTTTGAGGGGCAGAGTGAATGGCACCAGTGCTGCAAATCGTGCTAGGAAATGGCACAGGCTTCGATGGGAGTCCCCCCCAGGAGTGTTTGTCATGAACAAAACCAGACCTGTAATAGGAGTTTTCACCAAAGGGGATTCAGGTATGTTCAAAGGCTCGTGGGTAGGCCTGGCAGATGTGTAAAAAGCCTGGTTTAGCCACTGGAAGTGTTATGGAAGAGCTTGGAGTCAGGTGGATGTTAAACCTGGAATGGAGAGCTTTCTCCTACCCTCGCGTGGTCCACGCAGGCTTGTGCCAGCTCGAGGGTGTGTGTGTGTGAGTCAGCACAGGCAGGCAGCCAGGAGAACCACAAATAACCACAAATTCATGACTTGAACACAAATAACAGATTAATTTCCATTACCTCTCTGACCAGGGGATCCCCGAAGCGGAGGCACACAAGAGGAGACACAGACATTGTTAAACTCAGCCCATGCCAGGAGATCTCTGGCCTGCTGTTTACACAGCCTTATCGAGGGTTATTCCCAGCTCCAAGGTCACTTGGGCTGATTTACAACCCTCCTCCAGTCTTCTGCTTTTTTAACCCATTCCTCCCAACACTGAGCATGAAAGAGCCCTGCCAAGTATCTGATGTGTCCTATTGAAACCTTGCCTGGAAAAAGAAAATAGACGAGTTTTTCAGGACTATAAATCCACGCCAAATCAAGAAGGAGCTGGTTCTCCTTCCTGGTGCACACAGAGCACTCACTGTACTTGTGCAAAACCTTTGCCAGTGCTTTTATGACTGCACCCAGGAAAGCTCTGAGACACAGACTATGAACCCCCTGAGTCTTTTTGAGAAGTATTTCTAGAAATTAAGAGCTGTGTTCAGTCTGAGAACAAGCATGGAGCTGGCATCCTCATTCATCCCTGGACTTGCTTTTCCATGTTCTTCAGGAATGTCAATACCTTGTGCCAGCTTGACATTTACTCAGGCTGGTCTTAAGAAGTTACTGAAATGCCTGGGAAAGCTCAGGTATGTTACGATCCTTGTTGTAATTAAGAGATTGCCTGAAATTCTTCTCCTCACAGGCGCTATCCAGCATGTAGAGACCCACAGCTAAGTCTGAGATCTCCTGAAGGGAATTCTCAAGCACAATCTGTTTTTTTTTTTTTTTTTCAAGGAGAATTTTCCTGCCTCTTTATCCTGGGGAACTGCTTTAAAGCCCAGTTCCCCAGGATAAAGAGGCAGGTAAATTCTTCTTTTTCCCCATGGGCATTTATGAACAATCCATCTCATGTCATGCTGCCTTTCACAGCTGCAGTGATCAGACTCCATGGAAGATATCACTACAAAAAAACCAAAAAAACCAAAAACAACAACAACAAAAAAAAAACCACCCAAAAAACCAAAACCAAACCAAACCAAACCAACAAAAAACCAACAAAAAACCAAAAACAAAACAAAAAAAAGCCAAAAAACTACCAAAAAAATATAAAAAACCCAGCTTTCAGGACCTTGGAGGGAAAAATTAAAATTAAAAGAAATATTTTTTTCAGGGAAGAGCCCTGCTGACTCTGACATTCCTTGCATCAAATTTGCCCTCTGCTTAGCCTTGTCCCAGACCATGTGACCTCAAAGCAGCCACACAAGAGTGAAATTAGGACCTCAGAGCAAAATACAAGAGTGAAATTAGGGAATAGGTTCCTGCAGGATGGTTTGAGAGGTGGAAGACATGAAGAGTTGACTACAAAAATTCTTCCACATTTTGCAGGGACTGACTGATGGACAGATATGCTCCTGGGGAGGCAGCCTGGCTCTATCAGCATCAGAGGGGCAGGCAGCTGGAACAGGCTTTTCATACTGGGAGTGCAGCAACCAAGAAAAAAAACGAGATGAAAAACATTTAATGGGGTATTGCATAAAGCAGTCTGCCACAAGATGACTTGAAAGACTTGTTTCAGTAAAGCTACGTGAGAGACAAACAGAAAGAGTTGTTTTGTGCCCCATGATAGATTTATTTTCCTTGCTTTCGGCTGAAGCTTTTTGCTTGGTTTTTGGTTTTTTGGTGGTTTATGTGGGTTAGTGAGTCTAAAGGTAGTGTGAGCTCTTTTGTGCATGTGTCTTACCTGTTCTGCTAAACTTAAAGTTGCAGGACACTCTCTTGTACAGGTTTTCCTCAATTTTGTCCAGGGTGTGAGGATGCCAGGGCAACATGGAGCCACTGGTGCCTGCATCACTTTGGTTCTTTGGGGTTTTCAGTGTTCAGCTCCAAAAAAGGAGCTGTTTTGGTCATGTTAACAGGGGCTGAGATGTGCTGGCAGGAGTTGCCTGGATGTGGACACAAGCTACCTGCTGACCTGAACACCTCCCTCATTTCTGTGTGTGCCCGTCTGTGTGATCCACATCCACCTTCTGCTTTTCCAGCAAAACCAACACAGAAATGTCCAGTTTCCCCCTCTTTTGACTCAACTGTTTGTCTTCCTGACATGTTTTCCTGATCTTACATTTAGGAGACCATTGCTTCATTCTGGCCCCTCTAAAACTGTAATTCCATAATGAAACCCCACCTATCAAACACAAGAGAAAGGGGAAACCTTGTCTTGAGTGTGATGTCAACATGAGAGAGGGTTTCAAAACCCTCTTCACTTGCATTTTGTGAACTTCTGCCAAGTCCATTTTTGTCATTATATAACAACATTTTAATATTAAATCTTAGAGATTATTCATATGATCAGCTGTATAACTGCAGCGAGCACTCAGCTTCTCACAGGCTGTGATGAAATGACAGCAATTAATGCATTGAAAACAAATGGCAGCAGCCAGCTCCTTCGAAATCCAGTTTATTTCTTCATGAGGTACCCCAATTTTAAAGGAATACAGTCGTCCTTATCAGCAAAGGCTGACCTTACATAGCTCAGTGAGGACAAGCATGCATGGTTTATAACTGACCCTTTCCTCCTGCAGTTAATCTGGTGGAACATCTCTCCCAAAAGCACAATCTCAGGATTGCAAAGGCGCATTTTTGCCCTTGATTGCAACACGGGTGAAGTGCAGTTAACACCTGCAATGTGGCCCAGGCTGCTGGCTCTGAGAACTGAAACTTCTGAGGGCAAACAGAGCAGGGCTGCCCCCGAGGGGCTCCTGTGCTGGGTGGGAATGCAGGGGGCAATCCAGGGAGCCTGCAGAGACCTTTGCTTTCCAGCCTCAGGAGGTTTTTTCCATGGCGTAGATAAGGTCCCAGACATTCCTCTGACTGGAACTGGGTGGTGGGATCTTACTGGCACAGGTTGTGTGGAGCTTGGGACAAGTGCTCCAGACTGGTGGATGTTGCCTTGCAGGTCTTGAACACGTGCAAAAAAATCCAAGGTGCTCAGGACAAAATCCCCATTAAGGACACAGCAAATCACTGCTAAAATGTTCTAGAGGTGCCTGGATGTGGCGCTTTGGGACACGGCTTAGGGCTGATTTCGGGGTTGATGGTAGGACTGGATGGTCTGAAAGTGCCTTCCAGCCTCGATGGTTCTGTGACTCAGTGGCGTGGAAGTGACTTTCTGTTCATGAAAGATTTTTCAGACATCTCTGTGTCTGGGAGAAAAACTTTTCCCACACAGCAGCAAAAACAGCAAGGAAAAACAAATTGATAGGAACGCTTGTTATGAATTCTTTCTTCGTATTTTCTCAGGATGTTCCCTTGGCCAATGCAAACTGTACCTTGCATTTTGTTTTACACACAGTTCTGTGCACACACTCACTCACCACATGGATCTGGAAAGAGATCTCTCTTTGCCTTTTGCATTTTGCTTTTGCCTTTGCATGAATAAAAGGTCTAAGCCTTCTGATGATTTTGAGAATGAAGTTTTTTTCATTGCTCTGGCCCTCGCAAGGGCCTCATCATGGGTGTGCAGTGGCTCTGTGAATGTCTCATCCCAGTGCAGCTCCTGGCCTTGTCAAACCTCGTGATGTTCTCATGGTCACAAACTTATCCAGACCCCACTGGGCTGGCAGTGGGACTGGAAAACCTCACTGGTGTCCTCCAGCCTTGATGATTCTGTGACTAATGAGCTGGGGCAGACACAGCTTGATTAAAGCAGTAACAAAAAAATTCAGGCTACTTATGAGATTTAAGTACTCTCAGAAAAGTGTCTTAAGTGCTACAAGCTGGAACATAATTTGCAAAGTTAAGAACTTCAGTTTCTTTTGGTTTTTTTCCCTCCTCCCCTTTGTTTTCTGGTCAAAATCCTTAAGATTGATTCAGGTCTCAGAAAATGGACTTCAAAAAGTAAAATTTAATTCAAAACCCAATAAGGTAATTGGGAAACGTAATCTTTTTTAATATCATTTAGTTCATTCCTAAATATTGAAATAAACCCTATGGGATTTTCTCAATTTTTTCTCACTAAAATTTATTTCTTGTTCGTTTGACTTGCCAGTACTAAGTTTTACCTAAGGTGCAAAAGGTTTTAAAAACTGAAACTGAAAAGCTATTAAAAAAAAAGTTAAGTCAATTGTTTTACTGAATATGAAAAAGTGCTGTAGAGAGGACAAAATACTTGCATATTTTAATCCTAGGCAGATGCATAAGTAGACACATAGATCCAGGTTTCTGAAGGAAAAAAAGTATGTAGGTTTAGTGCAAAAGGTTTTGCTATCATAATTGCTCAATAGTATTTAGTGAAAAGGCTTTTCTGCATAAAGGTGGAGAAAAATACACATAATATATTCGGTACCAGAAAGAAAATTGAAAGGATGAAAGTATGTGGGTTTGCCTCCACCTAGCTCCTGATGGCAAATAAAAATTAATTATCAAAATGACAGCAAGAGGTGTGAACTTTCTCATTCATTACTCAGTCTTTCTTTTGTTGTTGTATACACTACTTATGGTTCTTTAAAAATGAAGCTGTATGCTTAAAGTACAATGCCTATTACCCCTCCTATTACTGTAGATCCTTTGTTTGGCCATAAATCCTTAAATTATCAAGCAGAAATTTTTACAAGATTAATACATTCACATTTCAAATGCGTGCACAGGCTGTTGCATGAGTAAACTGAATTAATCACAAGCGTCAGAATAATAACTGTAGGCCATAGTGGAAGGAGAATTTTGGCTTTATTTTATGGGTGTGTGAGAGAACAGTGAAGTGAGATTTTGGCAGGAGGTGGTCGGACTTTATCTTCCTGCTTCCCCCAAAACCTGCATTCAGTAACATGTTCAGAAACCCTCTTGAATTATAAGGCCAAAATGCAAAAGTTACACGAGTAACTATACTGAAGAATAATAATTATATAGTAAAAACACAGCTGGTAAAGGCTTATCAGACTGGATAGCACCACAAGCTTTTAAAAATTTTTATTTATTAATACTGATGTATGCAGTTAAATGTAGTAAACTAATATTGTTGGAAATCACATTAGATGAACCCCAGGGGTAACCAATTAAAGGCAATGCAATTATACAAGGATTTATTTGGAGCAAAACATTGAAGGGAGAGGTGACATTAAGAGGCTTAGAGAAAATGAAGACATGAGCTAAAAATAATAGAATTAAATTAAGATGGGAGGTAATCAGAAATGAAATGGGGAAAAAGATCAGAAAGGTTTACTTCTACTGGAACTTGGGATGGAAAGGGTCTATTGCCTCTATGAATTTGCAGTGGGATGCTTGTGTAAAATAGTTCAAAGCTCTAATTCTTAGTATAGTGACCCCAATTCCAAGAGATAATGGGAAAAAAGGGAGCACGCAGAAGGAGAAAGCAGGAACAGTGGTGGTGCCCCAAGGCATTGCAGGGATGTGGTTGGGAAAACCAGAGCTCAGCTGGAGCTGAATCTAGAAAAGGATGTGAGGGACCACAAGAATTCTTCCTTTAAGTACATTCTGCAGTGAAGTGAAGGCTAAAGAAGATGTTGGCCTGGGGCTGGGGACCCCATGCCTATGTAAAAGACAGGGTGAGGTGCCATTTTTTGCTTGGTTTATCACTGCTCAGGTTGGGCCTCTGACCCTTCAGGCGTCTGAGCCTCTTAGCAGAGCCTGTGGGAGCAAAACCACACCCAGAGAACACAGATTTAGTGAGAGCTTGGGCTAATTAGCCAGAGACAAGTCCATGGAGGCATCTAGGAAGGTGGGGAAGTGGCCTCTGCCACTGCAAGGCCACTCTCTGTTGTTCATCACAGTGAGGTTCCCAATGACTGGAAAAAGCCAAATAAAACTCCTGTCCTTGGGAAGGACAAGGAGGATCTGGGGAGCTAGAAGATGGTCAGCCCCAGCTCAGTGCCTGGGGATGTCACACAACAAATCCTCTTAAGAAGCCATTTCCAGACTCAGGAAGGACAAGAAATTGATTTGGAGCAGTCAAGATTGATTTACCAAGAGGTAATTGTGCCCTTCCAGCCCAAGCACATTCAGTGAGGGCATGACAAGCTCTGTGTACGAAGGGAGAGAAGTGGACCTCATATTCCTAAACTCCAGCAAGGCTTTTCACAGTGTTCCTTTCGAAATCCTTACTGCCAAGCTAGTGAGATACAGACTGGATAAATGGATGATAAGGTGGGTGGAAAACTGGCTGGACTGCTGGGCTCAGAGCATTGTTTGTGATCCGTCAGTGATCCAAAGTCCAGCGGTGACCAGTCACCAGCAGCGTGCCTGGGGGATCAATACTCGGACCAGGAGTGGTTTATGCCTTTATTAATGACCAAAACAACAGGACAGAGAGCAATAACAGTTCCCACTGTAATGCTTTAGGTTTTAACTTTTATATTTTTCCAATCCTATACTGCCCAGTGTAACTCTGCAGTTCCCTGGAGCTCGTTCAGTGCTGTTCTCTCATGCTCACACTGACATAACAAAGCCTCTCCAGCTCGCTCTCCAAGGACACCCAGACCCTCCTGGGCCCAACAACTGCAAACCTTCATCTTGGGGAGAGGGGGGCAAGCTTGGGCAAATTCCATCCTTGCCTGGCTTCTGCTTGGGCAATTGATGCTGATATCAAAGTGGGAAGAACTCGGGAGCTGTCATTGTCCATTTTGGGATGCACTGAGGCAGGAGCCTCTGGAGCCCAGAGTGTGACCTCTGAAGGCCTTTCAAATCAATCCCTCCTTTATTCCTTTACTCCTGTCTAGTCTCTGTTTCTAGGTAGTCATTTAAGGCATCAACTGTGGAAGCAGTCGATGCACTGGGCTGCTATTTAGAAGGACCACAACAAGTGGCTCAGCATGAGTGAGGCCACATCTGTGGCCAGTCTGGGGCTCCGAGTAAAGATAAGGACTTTGAGGAGAAAGTCCAGCACAGGGCCACCAAAATGGTCAATGGGATGGAGCACAAGATGTACAAGAAGAGCCGGGATGAGCTGGGACTGTTCAAACTGCAGAAGAGAATTTAAATTCCCAGCACAAGGGAATTTATTGCTGTCTGAGCTCATGGGAGGTTGCAGAGGATGGAGTCAGGTTCTTCTCAGAAGGGAAGAGTGACAGGACAAGAGGTAAAGGGCACAGGTTGAAATGCTGGAATCTCTGAGTAGATACCAGAAAGAGGAAATATCAGCACGAATCTGGTCAGACTGGGGCCCAGAGAGGTTGTGGGGTGGAGATACTGAAAATTCAGTAGCACAAGCCCTGAGCAGCCGGAGCTGACTGACCCTCCCATGAGCAATGGGTAATACTCAATGACCTGCTGTCCACAGAATCACAGAATATTCTGAGCTGGAAGGGATCCACAAGGTTCATCAAGTCCAACTCCTGGCCCTGCACAGAACAACCCAAGAATTAATGGAGACAAGCGAGCACAAATTTGAAGACAAGAGAAGAGAGTACCAAAGGCCTGGAGAGAAGCTCTTTGCATAGCTTGGTGCAAGGACATATCTGTGGAATGTAATAGGAGGAAAACCTAGCCCGAGTTTCAGTGAGAGTAGCAAATCTTTCTTCGTGTTTCCTTTATCTGTTATTTTTTTAGGACCCAAGCATATAATCTTTCCAAACCTTTTCTTTCTGATCAATCTTCTGTCCACATTAATTTAATTGAGAAGGCAAACCACCTAGCAGCCTGGTTTAGGCACAAAGTTAAACAAAAACATCATTATAATAAAATAATTTTGCATATTATCTTACACATTCAATACAGTAATTTTGTTCCCAGGCTGTTGTTAGAGCACATGATTTCACCATCAGCCGTGAGGAAGGGAATATGTTTTTCATATCTGTCTGGTTGCCCGAGGAATTACCATAACATGATAAAGGATATTAACAGTTAAACATAAAACTGAGTTGAAGGTGCCCTTTTGTGCCTCGTCACATGAATAAATCGAAAGTTTGAACAGTGACATTTCCGTTGGGCTGTTTTGCTACTAAAGGGCTTTTATTTTATAATCTCATGATTACTACTTGCACAACAACTCTGTTCCTCTCTGGCACGTTGCCAGTCAACCGTGCCCATCACGTGCTGGGTTTTGGGGCTCTCAGCAGCTCACGTTGCAGGGAATAAAATTTAATGCACATTTCAAACAAAGCGAAGCCGTGACTGGGAGGCAACGTGGGTGCAAATGGACTGCACAAATACCAGTGGAAAACACGGGGCTGTGTGTTTCAAGACACCTCTAGGAGTGGGTGTGAAGTGCCAAGGTACCCCTGCCTGGGGGTATGAGGTATGGCCTAAACTTCCTCTTCTCCTGGAATCTCCTGGGTTCTGCAGGAATCAAAAGGAAAGAAACACAGGACATGAGGATAAAGTTGTCCTCAGGAAGGTCACTGGTAAGAGAATGAGTGCTCTTCGTACCTGTGGAGTAACCACCATCCTGGCATAGGGAAGATCCACATTCAAGTTACAGCCACAAATCTCACGGCAGGTGGGCTGGAGTCTTTGTCCCTGTCCATGTCCCAGCTAGCATTTCCCACCTCACTGACTTTCTGGCCTGATGCCTTTCCCTGGTCTTAAAATTAAAACTAAAACACAGTTTATGGGGAAAAGGGGTTTTTACCTCGGTGTTTATTTAAGGATCCTTGGGTGCAGCACTTGGTCCAGGTGGAATGCTCCAAAAATGCGTGCACACCATCACACTGAAATGCACACAATTATAGGCCTTGCAAAATTAGCACATCTATCAAAGATTCCCCAATGAGAGGCTGGAGTGAACCCCTCGTTCTGAGGAACCTTCCCCCTGGATGGGCCTGTCTGAGGTTCCAAAATGTGTTCTGGAGAGGCCCTTGGTGTCTGGGGCTCCCAGGATGTTTGCTCTCCTGGTTTAACAGTGCTGTGGGGCTGAGCTGAGTTATCAGCCTTGGGAAGTTACAGTGTGTGAGCTAAAAGCACTAAGAATACATAAAACTATAAAAGAGTATGTAAGAGGGGTATAAAAGAAAAAGCAAAAAATCATTCTGGCATCAGGTCAGGTTATCTGCAAAAATTCAGTCTGGCCCAGGAAGAAGGTGCTGGGATGCATGGAACTGGCAGGGAAACTTGCACTTCTCCAGGAGCAAAAGCTCCAGGTCACACAGCAAAGAGCTACAGAGGGATAAATGGCAGCTGATGGGGGCCTGGAGAGGCTTCAGTGGTGCTAAAAATTTGGATTTGAGTTTGGTTCCACAAGGCTTGACCTCATTCTTAATTGGTTTCCTTCTCTCTGTTACAAATGGGAGCAGACAGTGGTTGCCTGCCTGGCTTTGTGAGGATAAGTGCAATAAACACAGGATCCAGACACCAAGGTGTGAAAGGCAGATTATCTTTTATACAAATAAGGAACCACTAGGCCTTCTAGCACAAAAAAAAAAGAAAAAAAAAAGATAAGGACTGAAGAAATTTGGCTACACTTGCCCTGACACCATGTGTGTTATACTCAGCAGTTCTGGGGTGTTTGCATCTCTCCAACGTGGCCAGTGTGCCAACAAGTAGTTATTGATCAGCAGGACTGATGTCAGCACCTCCCATCCAGAAATGCTGTACAGGCAGTGCTCTCTCTCTCCAGAGGATGGGAAATCCATCAAGTGTTGCTTACTGTATTTTAATCTAAATCACTGCGTGGGAGAATGGGTAAAAAAAAAAGTTTGGAGATATCTTGCCGTGGTTTATCACATGCACTTGGACTGTTGGCTTTTTTGGAGCTCCTCCATTTTTCTTCCGTTCCTTCTGGATTGCTCAATCTTCTGCTCACAACTGGGAGAACAAACAGCATAGTTTATAATTCCTGAAGCATGAGTAAAACATGTTATCTTAAACTGCAGGCGAGCTATAAAAATAGCTGCAAATACTAACTATAAATATATAATAACATAGAAATATTAGGGTAAGAAAAAAAGCTAAAAACTCTTTTCAAAATGCCATTCTTTTTCTCTGTTCTGCCCAGCCATATCCTTGCCCTTTGGAGGATAACTGTGCTGAGGCCCATGTTTTCCTTCTTTTTGAGACTCTGGAGAGCCCCTATAGCCTGGATTCTCCCCTTAGTTAATGGTTAATGGAATTTCAGCTGAGGTGATAAATCCTGCTTCCTGCTTCAACCTACACAGCCCCTTCCCTCCCCCTCCCAAAAGAGGGTTAACTGGGGATTTACATTTCTCCACCTCCTCCTCTGCCTCCCCACTGCTGCCCTTTGCATCCCCACTGGAGACTGCTGCAGATCTGAGCGCAGGGAAGAAAGAATGGGGGTGGTATGTGTATAAATAAAAACACATCGGCTCGTGGTGCTTCTGTCGCTGGTTTTGTGTTCTCATTCTGCCTCAGTGCTGGTTTAGTTTGTCTGGCATTTTCAGGGAGTAGGATTGAGTTTTAGGAAAGAGAATCCCACCTTTCAAGTCAACAAGTGTGAGATCTGCATGGCAAATCTCATGGGGAGCAGGTTTTTTTGGAGAGGTCACGGACAAGATGGAATGACAGGGGTTGGACAGGATTCCACAAATAGATGCCTAAATTTAGTTTCCTGACATGTAGGTAATTTCATGTGAGCTAAGCTTTTACATGAGGGTAAGCTGAATTCCCTTCCCAACACTGCACATTGTACAGTGGAGTCATAGCCAACAGAAGTAATTTAGGACACCAGCATTTGGGACTAATTCCCCCTTTTAATATTCCATCCTAACCTGAGTCAGGCTTTTGAAATGATTTTTGGATGCTACACTTTTGTTATTTTCTTCTTCTTTTAAGATTAATATCCTACTTTGAGTGTAACAGGCAGAGTTACAGCACTGCTCTATTGTGACAATTTAATATTTGCATTATTGTTGACCATTTATTTAATTACATTTCTGTAGGGAATTCAGTGAAATATTTAAATCTTGCTAAATCTACTGCTGCAGAGTGGGAGTAAAAACTTGCTTGGACAGCCATGCCCCAAGAGCATTTTGCAGTGGTTCACTGTCAAAACAGTGGTAAATTCTTTGGAAAAGACTTCTAGGTCTGCAGCAGGTCAAAAGTGGGGCATGAGTCAGCAATGCCATGGTTTTATGAAAATAAAACAAGCATGGTCTGGAAGTATAAATGAGAGCATTGCTTGCAGATGGGGGAAGGAATCTTTCCTCCCTGCTCCATCACTGGTCAGGCTGGAGTTTTGTATTCAGGAACTGACTGAGCACAATTTAAGAAAGGTCCAAGGAGAGTGGTGGGAAAAATCAGGAGCAAAACCTCCCTCCCATGATTTCCAGGGAAATACTGCAGTCTTGTTTAGCTTAAAGAAGTTAAAGCCAAAGAGGAGTGAAAATTCTGGTAATTCTTCATGTGCATAGAAGGTGTAGTAGTTTCTGCATCACTTTGGGATTTTGAGTCCAAACCATGTTCATTTTCACTCCTTTGATGTACCTACCCTGGACACAATCTGCAGACCAAAGAGAATTCAATCAATAATTCTGCTTTTGAAATCACACAAACTGCATAAATGTTTATAAACCCCAAATCATGTCATTGTGCAGGTGAACAGTGGTCAGGGCTCCACTCCCTGAGCTGTGGAGTTGTTCCCTAGCAACTGCTTTGGCCTTTGGAGACAGGCCACCACCTGACAAATGATGGAGAAATTATCTCAAATCGATATTTCTTGGAGGACATATTTTTAATAGTTTGCCTATATGTAGTTTACAGATACAACTTTCTGCCTGTGACTAAAGTGTTAGGTAAAAATTCCTCTGATTAACAACCACATTGTTATTTAATTTCCTGGTTTTGTTAGTATTAATCCTATCCATTTTATATTTAAAAATTTGAATTCCAGCCTTTGGTAGCTGCTGTCACGGAAGAAAAAAAACATGCTGAGATGAAGTTTGACATTAAAATAAATTGATCAAACAACTGTTAAAACCTCGAGCACTGTTTGCTTCTCTGGCTTGGAATTGAATTTGTATGCTCAGGTCTGGGCATAGAGGCAAGAGGGAGAAAGTGATTTGCTCGATTACTAAATTAAACTCATGTGGAGACTGTGATTAGGAGCTACTGGTAAAGTCCAGCCTATAACCTCAGCCTAAACACCAGACCATCCATGTCATCCTCATGGATGGACCCTGCTAATCCAACTTGTTGTCCATTGCTAGAGGAGTTGGACCATTCTCCTTAGTTTGTACTCCAGTTTCCCATTGCTTTTGAGGGCACTTCTCAGTATTTTTCAGTTCCTTACTTGTAGAATAAGCCACTTGAGGACTAGTCTGGCAGAATTAAATATCCTCAGCCTGAATTAATCTGGTGAATAAGAATGTTCCCTGTGAAATTAGCTGGCAGTTTTTATATTACCACCAATGGGAATCCAACAGCTGCTTCTCGGAGTGCTGCACTGAAAATGAACTCTTAGTCATAAATGAGCTTTTTCAAGAGCTAAATCTCCTGAATATGCACGACTTGACTTCTGTGTCAGCAAAGATTGCACTCAGTTAGATTTGACCCAGTCCCTCTCTTCTCCAAGGAAGTTCACTAAATATATTACATTTATCCTCTGCTAGAGATTGGCTTCCAGCTCCACACTGAGGCAGGAATGGTCACCTTTGTCACTATTCAAGGAAAGAAATTACTTCTCCAAGGACTTGTGGCAACCAATTTGGAAGGACTTAGGGGTCAGAGATTCAACTAAAAGAGTGATGTGCACACAAAGAAACTCTGATGTTCGGTAGGGGCCAGATCATTTCAAATTTCAAATTTCAGGACAAACACACAAAGCTTGGGCTGCAGGAACACGGTGCCTTTGGCAGAGAAGTTCTGCCTCAGAAATCCTCCTTGTCCTTTGCTGGTCACTCCCTGGCCACAGCATTTTCTGCCTCCTCTGCAGATATGTTGGTGTGTGTCACAGCCCTGCAGGTCCTGCAGGCCTCTGGCCTGGCTATCTTACTTTTTTTTTTTTCAATGTCCCATACGAGGAAAAGATGAGGCGAAACTTCTTTCTGCTGTTTCAAGGATTGTTTATTATTTCTTATCTAAATTTCAGAAGCACAACCTCTGCTGCTGCTTCCAGAAGTGCAGTGGCTGCAGCTCCTGTGTGTGAGCAGTTTTTAAGACTTAATCACCCAATTATTGACCACTACGTGTTCTATTTTGTATTCGGTACCGGTAACTACTGATTTTATTAACATGTGCCTTCTACCTTGAGTTCCCTCAACCAATCAATAAATCACAGGAAATGAAGACAAAGAAGAAGGAAGAAGAAGGAGGAAGAAGAAGGAGAAGGAAGAAGAAGCCAGAGTCAATGCCCTGGTTCCTCCATGTTGTCTCTACATAATATATAGAGCAAAACCTAAAACTACAAATGCACACTCTGTGGTACACTAAACAAAAATATTTTCATTTCTTTGATGCTTTCAGCTCATCCAGAAGTGAAGGGAGCTTCTCCCACGGACTTAGGTCGAAGGCTAAGTTATTTTGGGGAGCCCTAGGGATAAAGTGAACCCCCACAGGAGCAGGAGGAGTTTTCCAGCTTTCCTGGACTCCAACAGGTGTGGCCCTGATGTAAACTGAGTCTCTGAGATAAGCTGTCATAAATCTCCTCTCTTCTTCCTTTCCCTTTATATTTTGGGGGTTTTCCTGAGTTTATTTATTGCCAGCCTAGATAATTTCAGAACACCAACAACCAATATGTGTGCTGGGAGGAGGAGCAGGGCAGTATGGCTCTGGGAACCAACCTGTTTTGTAACACTGCCCTCGTCTGACTGCAGCAGCTCCCAGGTGCCTTAAACTGTGGATTAAAAACCTCTGAATCAAATATTTCAATTCCACAGGCATTGTAGAGCGAGTGGGAGAGGATGAGAGTTGGACACTGAGGGGCTTGAGGCAACAGAGATGATAGAGGGGAAATAGAGGAGCAAGTAACAAATTTTGCCTGAAAGACAAGAGATTTTCCAGGGGAACAAGGTTGTGTGTAAGGTGGTCGTGTGGAGGAGCAGCAGGTGAATTGAAAGGAAGATGCTCTAAAGGAGACAGAATTGGGAAAAGGATGTGTAAACATAAAGGGTGGCTGTGAAGGAAAGCAGAGAACAGAATGAGAGAGAAACAGCTCCCTCTGGAGCAGATCTAGAACAGAGGATTTGAGCCATAGCTTAGAGCCATAGCAGGGTTTTACCTTCTCAGACAAGGAATACTGCCTTATCAGTACTGAAAGGCTACAGACTAAATACTTTATGAAGCATAACCAGCTCTGGCCTTCAGCAAGACAAAATACCCCAAAATTCTGTAATGGTCTGATGGACCATTATGGCAGAAACAAGGAAACATGGAATGGTTTGGGTTGGAAAGGACCTTAAAGATCATCTCATTCCAACCCCTGCCATGGGCAGGGACACCTCTCACTGTCCCAGGTGGTTCAGAGCCCCACCCAGCCTGGCCTTGGACACTTCCAGGGCCTGGTGGGACATCCCCTTCTCGATTTGCCTGGAAGCTGCAGGGAGCTGCAGTGCCATCTCCTATCAGTCACTTGCCACAGAAAAATCCCAGCTGCTTCTTTGTCTTTTTGTGCCAGCTGAGTCTCATTAATTGCATCAAGAGGGAGGAAGCACAGGAGCAGTGAGTGTGGAGGGACACACACTGTATTGCCACACGCTAATTTGGACAAATCCTGAATGATGTTTGGACCTGTTGCTCTACTGCAAAAGGCCTATCTTGTTCACCACAGAAAAACCAAAATTGCCATGCAGCAACAACCCCTGATCAAGATTGTGACTTGCCTTAAAACACAGCTGAAACTATTTTTGTTTTTCTGCAGTGTCAGACCTTTACAGATCAATCATGCGAGAAGGTTTCCTGCAGCTGTGATTTTTAAAGACTTCCCAGGTGCTTTGTGTTTCCCTCTCAGTGCTCTCAGAATTTATATAAAGTGGGGAGTGAGGCAGTTTGGAAGCTTTTCTTTTTCCTGTTTTTGCTTGTGTGTGATGCTGTTTTCTTCAAAGGCAATGTACAGTTTGGGCCAAGAGATGCAATTATTGTAACTTCCCTGTGTCAGGAGAGGCCTCACCTGGGAAGATTATTCCACAGGACAGCAGGTGAGAATGAAAGCTGCTCAGTGTTATTCATAACTCTTCTTGTTTCGTTGGTTTTACTTTCTGTCTTTTTGCCATGAACCTGCCCCTGGGCACCCTTTAAAACAAGGTGGGGATGAAAAGGTTGACTTTTGCTTTAGTAAAAAGAAATTGCTGGATTTGAGTGATCAAAGTGTGGCTGGTGATTCTGCCTGGCTGTTGGGAAGCTGCAGGAAGGGGGGGATGCAGCCAGAGAAAAGCAGGTGGATATGGGGCACTCTCCAAACTCTGACATGGAGAGGTAACAGGATTTGAGAGGCATAGGTGCCCTCAGCTCACTCCAGTGGGGTACATAATCATGAATTCAAAGCATTTGTCTTTTCCTTTTTCACTCTAGATTACATAGACTGGAGGAGATTAAAGAAAGGGTTGCAGCAGGTATCCTGGGAATAGTGGATGTCATGTGCTTCTAGTGTTGCTTTGTCATTAAAAGTCAGGCACTCACATATTAGTGCATAACTGCTAAACAGGCAAATGGGGTACTGTAAACATCCTCAATAAATACCACACTGAGGTTGTAACTGTGCCTTATTCAGGCATCTCCTGGATGAGACTTCCCCTAACTGAGTCTCACTTTGAGAGCCTGGTGGTGACCTGACCAGTTTTGTGTTTTCTCCTCTGGATGTTATGCTTTGAAACAGTGAATGGTAGAGCTGAAGGGGTTCCAGGACTTGTGGTAGTTTGCAAATGCACCTCTTCAGTGGATCTTATTAACTAAATGCATAAATAAATAAAATTCCAAACTCCTTAGTGGCCACTGTGTCTAGACCAGTGTGTGAACTCGCTCTCTCCACCTAGTCCTGTGTGTCAGCTTTCTCACTTTGGGATATCACTGCCTGAATTGGAGGCTGTGAGTGTTGGTGATGCCTTAGGTTTTAACTTTTATACATTTTCCCAGCCCTGCAGTGCCCAGTGTAACTCTGCAGGTCCCTGGAGCTCGTTCAGTGCTGTTCTCTCATGCTCACACTGACATAACAAAGCCTCTCCAGCTCGCTCTCCAAGGACACCCAGACCCTCCTGGGCCCAACAACTGCAAACCTTCATCTTGGGGAGAGGGGGGCAAGCTTGGGCAAATTCCATCCTTGCCTGGCTTCTGCTTGGGGAATTGATGCTGATATCAAAGTGGGAAGAACTCAGGAGCTGTCATTGTCCATTTTGGGATGCACTGAGGCAGGAGCCTCTGGAGCCCAGAGTGTGACCTCTGAAGGCCTTTCAAATAAATCCCTCCTTTATTCCTTTATTCCTGTCTGGTCTCTGTTTCTCAGTAGCCATTTAAGACATCATTGGGTCCTCTCTAGAAGGCATTTGTGCTGCTTGTTTAGGTGATGCCTTGTACAGTGGTGTGTGCTCACCTGAGGGTTCATAGTGCTCCTGTGGGGTTGCAGTAAATAAACTCTTTTTGAAAGAGTTCCTCAGGTGAGGAAATCCGAGTGATGCTTTTGTGTGTGAGAGACACATGCAAGGAATTGATGGCATTTAGGTGTTTTGCTGGTGAAGACACCAGCTGTCCTGGGGGAACAGGAAAGCTATTGTGGACCTGGACCTGCCTGCCCTCCTCTGGTGCCAGTGCTGCACAAAGCAAGTTTTTGTACCTCTAATGCTATTCATCTTAGCAGCAGGTACAGCCTGGGACCAGGCAGAGAACATAATTAAAGAATGCTCAGCTTCCACCCCTCACATAAAGGTCATGTGTTCATATTTCAGTTATTTCAGTCAGCCTCCAGCATTTGTAAAGTGTCTAATGTTCTCTTAGTGCTGTGCAAACAATAGCAAAAACAAGGCAGAATTATCTTTCAATTAATCTGAGGCGTTTGTAGCAGGGATTAGAACAATAAACAAGTTTTAGACTCATCCCTCCTCCTTGTATATGAGATGATTTGACCTTGTTAGACTAATCAGATTTTATTTGTAAAATTGACTATAAAAATCAGTAATCCCAGACAGTCAACACTGACTCAAGCTCCATCCCCTTTTATTCCCTCCAGGTGGGGGGAAATTATTTTATTTGAAAAAAAAAAAAAATTGGAGCATGGACACTCTTGTTCTTATTTCTTAAAAGTTTGGGGTTTTGTGTCTTATGCTACATTGTTAATCTTCAGAATAGTTTTTAGCATTTCTCACATCTGGAAATATTTAAATGTTATTATTGCTGTTAAATGAGACCTGAGATTCCTGCATAATATCTTGCCTTTGGGAGTTTATATTTCAGTTTAAAAAACCACAACATGGGGACAACAGTGATAAAATTGTAAGAACTGGTAACCCTTTTAAGTTTTGAAGCCAGGTAGGGAAGCATTGTAAAAGAGAAGAAAATAGCCTGGCAGGAGACTTTTCCCTGATAATGAAATCCCATGGAATTACGAGTGGCCAGAGGATGCAGAGGGGAGATTATAGGTCACTCTAACCTCTGCAAGCACAGGAAAACTCAAATCTTCAACCATCGAATCTGCCTTGTATTCATGGCCTTTGCTAAATTAACCCTCCCCAGTTCCTTATCTGTTGATAACCTTTCCTTACCCTGATAAACATTTGAAATGCAGGAACTTTTGGGTGCAGTCCCCTGCCCTGTGCCAGGGGGGTGCCTGGGGAGGATCCCCAAGGCTCGGGGCAGAAGCAGAGGCTGTGACTGGCTGTTTATCAGTCAGTGTGGTTTAAATGATGATTCATGACTTGCTCAGAACGAGGAGCTGGGCAAGGCTTGATGCCTTTCCCCAAAGGACCCTTATCCCTAAGAGTCTGGAAAAGTCCTGGCCTTCAAAGAGGAAAATAGTACAAGTTTGTCTGTCAGAGGTGTTTTAGCACTGAATCAAGGCTTAGGGAGCACTGAAAAGGAGATAACCGAGCAGGTCTCTCGTTTTTCGTGGTGGTATAATTACAGGGCAGCTTTCCTGTCACACAGCTGAGGAAAGCTAAGCTTTCCCTGGGTGCTGGGAAAGACACAGGTGATACCTCACTGCTGTGGCTCCTCTTCCAGCACAGAAGCACCCCATGAACAGGCATGTCTGGTCAGAGAAACAGCACCAGGGTTCACTGTGCTCAGCAGCATGGAGAGGGATTAGCTCATGCTCTGATGGCTCGTCCTTCCTCTGCCTTTCTCTCAAAGCTCTGGATTTCATAGCCTCTCATTCTGGGTGGATGGCCAGAGAGTGTCCTAGCATGAACTGCACACTCTGTGTAACACAAATCCCTCGGTAAGAATTGGGGAACAATGGAGCCTCTATGCAGCTCTTATCTGATGATGGATGCTCATCTGGCACCAAACACCGTGTGGGCAGGAGGGAAATCTCCTTCAGAAAGGCTGACCTAGCACCCAGGTGATGGGAAGTGCGTCATCCTTAACTCCCTGAAGGAGCAGCGTCCTTATCTCCTGCTTGCTTGGCAGCCAGGGACATGACCCTGCTTTTTGGCCACAGGGCTTTGGTGTGTGAGCCAAGGTGGAGGCTCACCCTGTCACCTCTGCCTGTCCCTCCTGCTGCTGGGATCTGTGTGTGTGTGTGCTCTTGGACTCTCTCTTCGCTCAGGGGTTAAACTGAAAATGGAGGCAGTTTGATTTCACATAATAAAAAAAATAACAGTACTGCTGTACCAGTGACTTGTCCTGCACATGTGGGTGAATTAAACACTGGTTCAGTAGCCAGTTTCACATCTCTGTCTTCCTAGTATGAAAAACTGAAATTCTCCATGAGTTTAGACTATACTGGTGCTGCTTCTCCATCCATCTTCCTCTCACCACATCCTCTGACCCGCTTCAGGTTTGTGCTGCCTTTTTTTGGGAAGCTGTTGGCTTTGTGTTACCATCAGAGAGAGCAGCAGAAATTGCCCTTCCCAGTCAGTCCCCTCTTAAAGTGTGCTCAGCTTTGACTGGGAGGGGTGGGAAGAGGTTCTCTATTTGACTCTATTTTACTTTGAAGCCATCAAACATCATTCCCCTGGCTTTGTCTGCCTCTCAAATTTGGGAGCCAGCAGAGGGAATACGATGAAACAGGCATTTAAGGCAATTAAGGAGCAGGCTGGAGCACAGGCTGAGTTATCAATCATTGCAAGATCTACCTGGAGACATGAAAGAACTGTGTGGGTACTCAGCACATTCAGTACTGCAGGCACAGAAGAGGGGCAGACTGGGGATTTCTTTGTATTTCTCTTTTAGCTGAATCTGCAATGAAGTGGATAAAGTTGTTACTTTACCTGCTCAATGTCTTATGGTTTCAAAAAAGTGCTCCAAATCAATATTCTGGAAGAGATGAAAATGGGAAATAACTTTCCCAGAGCTCTGGTCTAATAAAAGCTCAGTTCCAGGACTAAAGCAGAAGATGGACTGAGAATCCCAAAGTGACACACAGCACTTAGCTTTGGCTCTTTTTAAAAAAAAACTTCTCATATGGCTGCAGTAATCCAAAACAGAACTGCTCATCTTAGAGAAATCCAAAAGTCCTTTAGCCCACAAAAAAAAAAATCTGTCAGGGATGAGATTACATCCTACAGTGTCTTCATGTTGTTACTCCTGCTTATTAAAATAGAAATTGTGTACTGATTTTTACAGCCCACAGTGAAAACTCTACCAGCTGCATCGATAATGTATTTGCACTCAATATACTGGTGAGTCAGCAATAAGATTTTTGTCAAGTATTTGTTTTTCTGTTGACAGGATAATATTCTAGTCATTCCAAATGTGGAAAATGGAAAACTTCTGCCTGTCCTCAGTTTAAATTATTGGTTGCTGTTCTGTAGTTTGGAGCTGTGTGACCATGGAGCCGTTCTAGTTAGTAATGCTGGTGAGCTTGTTAATGCCAGTGGATTCTGGGTTTAGGGCATGAAACACTTTCAAAAATTGGTAGTGATCTCTTGACTTCAAACCCTGAGAAGTTTGAAGACAGTCCAGGCAAAGAATGTGGAAAGGGAAAGAAACCAAGCAGTGTGTGGTGGTGTGACCAAGCTTAGACAACTCTTAGGGAAAACAGACTGGGACTGTTTTCCTGTAGCATCAACAACTGAATTAAAATTTTAAAATCTGTGTGATAATATTGTTTTTTGATGAATATTTTTCTGATAGAAGAGGTTTTGTGGCTCTGTCACTTAAGCAAAACCCCACTAGGTGTCCCCCGCCTGTTAGAGTTGCTGGGAGGAGAGCTGCAGTCCCAGGTGTGGGAAGCGAAGCCTGTGGCTGCTTGGAAGGGTTCTGGCTTCCTGCTCCTCCTCCTCCTCATGCCCGCAAAACAGCACCGAAAGTTGGTTCTGATCCTCCGAGCAGTACCTGTGTCACCAGCGAGGCGTCCATCAGTGTTTCCATGCTACAACGAGACACTTATTAATGTGTGTTCCTCTGGATATCGCTTGACACTCACCCTGTAGGTGTGCTGTGTACTTAGAAGAGAGTCAGACCCCTCCCCATTCAAACAGTTGAGACCCTCAACATTTATCAGCATCAGTCTGGAAATACCCAAGTGTGTGTGGAACCAGATTTTACCTGAGCTTGCAAACCTCTCGAGTCGGTGAAGATCACCTGGCAATCAGAAGAATTTTCTGGGTTTTTTGGTACATTTTTGCTGTGGGGTTAGGAACACTCCAAGCACTGCTGTCCTGGTGCTGCCTCAGATCTCCCCTTTTGCTTTGCTGGAGGGGGTGGGAAGTGTGTAAAAGACTCTGAGTGCATCTCTGTTTCACTTCAGTGAACCACATTTAATCTCATTCGTTGCCTTTTGGGTTGCCTTTTTGGACAGTAGAAGTTCAAAATCCCTGTAGAAAGCAAAGATGTTTGAAGTCTTTCAGGCAGAAAACTAGCATGCTGACAAGGACTGTGGTTTAGAGTGTCTGCAACCCAAATTTAGCTGTACTAAATAGAAAAAACAAACTAAAAATCCCACTGGTTATTTTCTGTGTGGTTCTGGCATTTTGTGCTAGTATTCCTAATGAGTTTTGTAAATAATCTTTAAAACTAATCAAAGTCTGGACTGAAGCTCTGTGAAGGGCACAGTGACCTCATGACTAAACTTGTAATTACAAATCTGTGCTCAGTGTTTATGGTCTACTACACATCACTGTCAAAGGTGTTTGGATTTTAGATTTTGAGGGGGATGAGAGGGAAGACAAAACCATTAGAAGGCACAAACCCAAGCACCCTTAGGTATCTATCCCCGTGCTACATTTGTTTTTAATATTGAATTCTGCTTCTGAAATGTAATAGAAAACAATCTTATTTGAATGTTTCAGTAATCTTGTAAATAAGTCTGAACACTAGCTCTCCGTGGGACCTCACATGTTGCTGTTTCAAAATATTGAAACCATCCTATATTTCTAGGAGAAAATTGTTCTTAATGAACAGAGGCTGCAAAATACACATTAACAAAAAACCGGATTATTAAGCGAGCTAAGCGCTCATGAGACTTGCAAATTGATAACTGGAGAGAAGAAAGCTCCCCACATAGCCCTGGGGCAAATAAAGCAAGGGCAGAACAAACACAGGCCCTGACAAAGCACTGCAGCATTGGCCCCAGGTCGCCCCATTTCCAGCTTGGCTGAATGCTCAGCCTCTCCTCCCGAGGGCTGCTGCTCCTTCTCCTCCTTTCGAGTCCTTCAGGGCACATCTGTTGCCCTGTAACCTCCTGTGGGTGATTTTTTTTTTTTTCCCCCCGTTGTCCTAATGCTGATGTTCCTAATAGAGCTCTGGAATATGGAATAGCCAGCAGGCAGCTCTGGCGCCTTCGTGCTTATCTCACACTGAGACAGGAGGAGGTTGGACCTCCCTTGAGTTCTCCCATGAATTCCCTGAAGGAAACCAGCCCCTCCATGGGGGCATTCTCCTCTCCAAGAGGGGAACTTGACCCCTTCAGCAAGGCAGACCTCATGTCCCAAAAGGCAGCAGTCAGGGCAGGATTGGGTGTGACTCACCCCACGTTCGAGTGACATGTTTCCTGATCCAACACTTCTCCCAGCCTATTTCTCATCTCATTCTGATCTTAGTCATAAAGTTTTATGAGTGCTTTTCTTCCTGGCCTTTTTACCCTAGCTCAACGCTGCTAAGCAGCCCTTTGTTCCTTTTAGTCATCCACCCACAGCTTTCCCAGTTTTATTACTGCCGAGATGAATGTTCCTACTTCTCTAGGCCATTCAGCACATATTGATTCACCCGACTTCTAATCAGCCTGCTCTTATTCCCCAGTGTGGGACTGGGAAATTTAAATAGCATCCTGCAGATTAGGGTGTCTGCAGAAGCAGATCCTCTTTTGTATGGGGCAGAAGATAAGATTTGGGTTTCTAAATGCTCCAGCAGTCTTTGACACGATTAGCACTCCGGGGAGTGTTCCTGTTATCCAGAAGGGCTTTAATTGTGCCCCTGGGGTATTGTGAGGTGGGAGGGGAGCCTACCTGCGTTAGGGAAAGATAAATCACATATCTGGGTGTTTTGAAAGCCCCAGCGAACATCAGGTTGGAGCAGGAAGCTCAGCCACCACTCCTGCTGGGGGGAATTAGCTCATGGATAATTCCCCTGGCAGAGGAGGTTGGCACATCACCTGCCTCCAGAGGATCTGCTGCATCCAAGGCATCCTTTGGGAAGACATGGCAGCTTTTAGGGCAGCCAAGAAGTGCTGTGGCTGCTCCCCATCAATTACAGTGCTGGCAGTTCAGAGGGCTCTCAGCCCAATGACTCCTCTCTGGCCTCATGGGCAGCAGATTTTGTTATTTTTAAAATTTTTATTTGTAGCTCCTTTATAGGAATAACTGCCTCTAAGGTCAGGGCTTTATCTGGTAGAAGAATCCTTATTATCGAGAAGCATAGAGGGAACAAGAGTAATTTTTCTCTTCAGTTAGTGGGATTATTGAATGGTTCCTTCCCAAGCTAGTCCTTTAGGCTGCTGCTGTTTCTGACTTGTCTCTGCTGCCTCCTTCTCTATCTCCTTCCACGCTCCAGCCCTCCCATTTCTACTTTTGTGTCTTTCCTTCCCATTTTTTGTTGCGTTTCCCTCCCTGTAGAGCTTGTGATCCTCGCACCTACCGCAGGCTTTGCTTAACCTGCAGAAGAGATCAAGTGCTGAAGAGCAGTGTTGATGCTGACCTGTCATCGCTGCCACTCTGCCGTGCTGAGGCTGCTGCCGGGTGGCCAAGAGAGGTCTGGCTGCCGACTCATTGTTTGGAGACCTCTGCAAGCTTGGGCGTGTGGGACTCTCTCTGCTTGGTTCTTTTTATTTTGGCAGGGCTTCCCTGTGTGACAAACAAGGGCTGGAGTCTTGTCCATTAAAAACGGTAAAAAGCAAAACAACCCTCAACTCACATTTAACGTCAGGGTTTCTATGCAGGGCAAACCAGGCTTACAAAAACCACATGCTGCACTGTCTTTCTGCAGGGGCACGTGCTGAGTTTTGAAGGGTTTTGTTTTTCTGGAGGAGTAGCACCAAGACTGATTTTTAGTTGGCCCCCTAAGCCTTAATATTCATGGAAATAGATGTAGAAAAATATCCATGTGTGTTTCCATAAAGTTTGGCATTGCTTGCACACTGAGTGGATCCTAGAACAAAAAAAAATCCAGTTGCAGGTGTAGTTATACCAAATGGGCAGCATGAGCAAGAAGCTGAATAACAATTGGTTTGAGGATATTTTAATACAGAATCAAACTAATTTATTCGAGTGGCATGCTTGAGTCAACTCCCACCAGACTCAGCAGCAAAATCAGGTCTGTGAAAAAACGAGGTTTACTCCTGGTAAAATTTAAAAGGTTTAATAAGGGGTTTACTAAAAGGACAATAGGAGACATATTGTCGTATGTCCTATTGACATATTGGAGAAATAAAGCAAAGGGTTAATATGGCTGAGTGCCTGGCAGGCTGCCAGGAGCACACCTTAGCTAACAAACCTCTGCAGTTAAATGCCCGAGTCTGATACATATTTATAGATTTCTATGCATCATTCAAATATTTTGGGGTTCTTTTGATTTCAAGCCTCCCCCATCCTGCCTTGGTCGGTCTGTTTAAAATTTGACAATCCATTGTGGTCCAGTTCTGGTAACAAAATCTTCTGGTTATCCTGTGTTCCACGTCCTGATCAATGAATTCTTCCTTCCAGGTTCTGAAGCCTGTCATTGTTATCTTCATCCAGACAAAACGTGGGAAACTTCCTTCCTTGCTCATCTTTGCTATTCTCTGAGTTAGTTATATGAACAAAAAGGAATATTCTACATATCATGCTATAATGATAAGAAATCACACTACTATTTCTAAGAAACTATATACATGCAACTAAGTTTTCTAACATTGCATGTGTGACATTCATTTTAATATTTTTGAAAAGCCAATAATATGATATGTATTTATAACAAGGTCCACAAAAATTAAAATGGTAAATAGGAGAAGCTGGATGTGACCATCAGGCTTCTGATGCAAAGAAAGAGCAGAGACTAGGCCAGGTGTGCATCAAGCAAGCAGAGAAGAGGTGACTGCTCACAGGCCAACCCTGGTTGCCCTCTCCCTGCACACCCCAGTAGTCAGAGTGTCCTCAGCCTGGCTCCCTGGTGTGGGCAGATGGAGGAGGAGGAGGAGGATGGAAGGAGAGCAGGAGCTCCCACTTGTGGAGCTGAGCCTTGCCATGAGCTCCTGCCTGGAGCACAAGGGGCAGAGCAGGGGCAGCAGTCACACCCTGCCAGTGCTGGTGAGGAGGGAGCTGGGCCTGGGAGGAAGATCTTCCTGCACAGGAACATCTGGGAGGAGGTGCCAATCTTTGTCCTGCTGGAGGGGGTGACAGCCCTCCAGTCTCTGCTCAGGAAAAGGATCTGTGTTTCCTTCTTGAGGCTTTCTTTCTTTGTTTTCATGACACTATTTGAAATACTTTAACTAAAGAAATAATTTTCTGAACACTAGGTTTCTTGGGAGGACAGGACAGTTATTTCAAGAACATTTTTTTGGGGGGGGAGGGAGTGCACACACATATTAAAGTCTGCCAGGGAGAACCTTTCATGAAATACGATTCTAAAGTCTATGCATCTTTCAACACAGGAATCTAATTAATAGACACACATTTTTCTTCATAAATTAGGCAATCCTCTCTAAGGCTGTTGTGCCAGTTGTGTGCTGGGGCTGAGAATCCAGGTATTTGTAGACAGGTCACTCATGGGATGCTGAAAGAAATGATCTCTCGTTTCTTACAGCCAAGGGTGACTTGGTAATGAGTGTCTGTCCCAGTGCCACAAGGCAGAGCCCGGCACAGACAGATCTGCGTTGTAATGATGATACATTATTGATACAAGAAGTATTTCACCCAGTTACCCTGCAGACCTCTCCCTCAATATCTTCTTGTGCAAGTGCATTGAAATCTCTGTTGACATTGAGCGTGTCCGGCTGTGTCATTATGTTTCCAAACAAGCCACTCCTCCTCCCCATTGTTTCCTAAACCTCTCGCTGAAGAAATTATTTACTTCAGTGCTGAGCCACGATGAGAAAAAAAAACATATAGAAAGCAAGCTCAAGAAATCTGTAGGAGGGCACTTTTCAACTAGTAAAGGAAGGAAATGCTTTTCTGGGCAGTGGTTTTAGGGGTGACTCTTTCATTACATTCTACTATGTTTTTTTCTTCTTCAAGCTGAAATTTTTTCAGGAGAGGGAGATGACTTGCACTAAACAGATCCATTGACTGACAAGTGTCTCGTCTGAATTTCAAGAATTAATTGCCCTCAAAAGAACTTTTATTGCCACATCTGTTTTTCTGCCCTAAACATGAATGCTTTGGGATGGTAACTTGTCTGTCGACACGTTGTCTTCCTACTTCCTGAAGTACTCATCCACACTTAAAATACTTGGGATTTTTCGAGGGTAGGAGAGACTCTTGGGTCTTTTTTTTTTTTTTTTAATCATAGTGTTTGATTATCAACAGCACTGGGTTTTGTATAAAGGTGTGGAACAAAGGGATCCTTTCGTATAAGCACAAGTTTACTGTCAGCACAGGAATGTCTTGAAAGTGTACAGAGGTCAGTGCTTAGGACAGGTGATATTCTGTATCTCTACAGATATGGGCAGATAAGGAGATATTTACAGGTGAATGAAACCTGGAATTCCTGTCAGTTGAAAAGTTTATATGTTTTTATGCCAACTATAAAACTGTCTTTAAAAAAAAAATACTGCTGCATAAATTATTCAGATTAGAGCCTGTCAGTTGCTGCCACTGGACATTCAGGTGTCCAGTTAGAACTGGAATTAGGGCATGTCTTTTCTCCATTTAGGATCAAGCTTCTATGCTGAAAAACATCTCCACTGAGGAAATATTACGTGGCTTGGATGAGTAGAAAATATGACATAAAAATATAACTGTCCTAAAAAATTCAGCTCACCAGGAAACTCAATTTCTGTCCTGTGTGAGTGACCTTATGTGGTGTGAAGCTGCCCAGAAAAACCTGAAACTGCGCCAAAAAAAAAATTCTGAGGCCAGAGTGATTCTTCATTCAAAAATATTTTGGTCAGGAAACTCAAGCTTGTGTATGAAAATGTATGAAAATGGCAGAGATTATTTTTGTGTAACTCTGCATGTACACTTGTTGCCTCCTGCATGCAGTCTGTAAAGCAGTCACACAATGACAAAGTTCAAGTGAGTAATGGGGTTTTTTCTTAAGGGTTTATGTGTGCAGGGATTTATATATCCTGATGCAATGAGTTATCCTGTGTGGTAACTCCAGAAATAGATTCGGCGTGAACTTCCTTGCCAGTTAAGGAAAGTTATATATGTCAACATAGTTATTCAGTAAAATGCCAGATTACAGAGCAAGTTCTATAAAACCAATGGTAATGGCAAAAAAAGAAAATTGGTGAGTCTGTAGTCATCCTGCACTTGAGCTGGATAGGAAATGGGGCCACTGTTCAAAATGAGCAGGAACCTTATGTTCAGCTCATTTGGTCAGTTTTGAAATCTGAATTTCTTCATGTTTTGGAAAGGAACCTGTCGGGTGCTGTGTGCCAGTCTGCACTGGGGTTCTTACATCTCCATTTATTTCCTTATTTGATCACCCTTCTAATCGTGCCAGCTAAACAATAAAACGAGGTTAAAAAAAACTCATTTGGACCAGAAATACCCGCGGTGGTTTGAGGGTCAGCGTGACTTTTGGCAGCAGCAGTTTGCCTTCAGTGGCAGAGATTGTGCACCTGTGCTTTGGCTGCTTGGGTGCCAAGGGATTGCCTGTGACAGGGTCTGCACCAGACTGAGCTCAGCACTGGTTTGTTTTACAGCCTTGCTGGTGGCTGGCCCTGCACCTTAGCAGGCAGCAGCATCCTAAATTGCAGCTATTAAACTTGACATTGCCTGCTCGCCCCATGCCCTGCAAAGTTTTGCTGGAGCTGCTCTCTTTAAGCTGGTAACGAGACCTTTGCAATCTCTGTGCTTGTTTTAGTAAACTGATCTTATCTGCAGATCAAAATAGATTTTTTAAAGGTGCCAAACGCTTGCAGTATATCTCCAATAGCAGCACATTTGTTGCAACAGGTGAAGGTTTAAGAGTGAGCAGAATGTTGGGCTTGGCTGCTCCTTGTGCTCCCTTCAGCTGCAGGGAGGCTGTGGGAGGGGTGTGAACCCCTCCATGGTACAGAGATGTGACTTTTTGGGCTCTTTGCAGTGTGCATGGCGCTCTGGTCTCTGGTTTGGGCTGTTATCACTATGTTGTTTCATAAGGACAATATTTACTTTGACACACATGGTGTTTTTCTTTCCCGTGCCTTACTATTAAATCCACAACTAAAAGCACATTGCTGTGTAATTACACACACAAACACACACAGGTTTTGCTTTGAGTTTAGAAATAAAATTTCAGGCGTCTGCAAGGGGCATCTCTTTCTGTCAATTCAAACAAATAAGATCCCTCTTGTAAAACTTGCCATGTTTCTCCTTTCAGCTTCAGCTGGAATGAATTCTGCAATTACCTTTGGTGGCAGAGGTCTGTGAGGGTTTTATTTCACGTCTTCAGAAATGATGTTGTGATGATGCTGAAACACTTTACAGCACTTAGAGGGTGTTATATAACAAGTTAAGTGTGTGCTCAGAGGAGTTGGAGCACTTTGGCCAGGAAATTGGGCTGGGGAGAAGAGTCATCGTGGGTCAGACCTGTGTCAGGGTGTGTGGTGGGGAGGAGGTCGGACAGGCCTGGAATTTTGGAACAGAGCCGGACTGGAGACACGGCTGCTTTGGGATTTCTTCCCAAACACTCTGATTGTGGGCAAGCATTAAGCCACAAACGGGACAAGGCACCTGCAATCCGTGGGCAGTGCTGGAGAGGGCTGTCCTGACAGCCAAACAGAGAGGTGTTTCATGACCTGTGCCCTGGGTGGTAAATGTCTGCTTGTGGGCAGAGCTAAAATCAGATGGTGTTCAAGGGCTTTCCTTGTTCCCCCAGCCTTCAGCAAAGACAGCACAAGGTCACATCTTTGCACTCCACTGTCATGGTCACAGCACCTTAAGGGACAGGAGGTGGTGGATAAAACACAGCCATGAACAGCACAGCCTGTGCCTGGTGGAAAAGCTCCTGTCCATCCTGTAGATGGAAAATCTCCTGTCCATTCCCTGCCAGCATCCCTGGAGCACACCCAAAATCTGCAGTGAGTTTGCAGTTGTGCACCTCATTGCTGTGCTCTGGCCGCAGCAGGGAGCTGGGCCCCCCAGATGTTTCCCAGGTGCATCATAGGTGCTATTAAATACAGGAGGTGGAAGAAGAAAATAGACTTGTCTAGTGCTGTTTTGTCAAAATACAACCAGGACAAGTGCAAACTAATTAGAAATCTAGACAACTCCCATACAAAACGCAATGGTGTGTCATGTGTGTGCCAACAGGCAAAGTGATTACTCAGTTGTTGTTCAGGGAAAAATTCCCACTGAGTAAGGTCGGAGTAATCACCTCAGGATCTGTCCCTCCTGTGCTTCCCCCCAGCTGCCACCGTGCTTTTCCATGTGGGGAGCTCCAGGTGGTTTCTGATCCCAGCTGGGTGCGTGTCTGGCGCTCAGGGCTCTGCTGACTCAAGGCAAGGCTTGGCACGACACCTGGATATATCACCCATCCTCTGGGAGAGGAAACACAACCTTGTGGGCTTCTGTCCATTGTCCTCCTGCCAGCCCCTCCATCCCTACACCCACTTAAATTACCACAGGGATGAGGCAATGCTGCCCGTGGGAGTGATCGCAGTGAACTGATCCCCATCATTTCCTCACTTCACCTTCCCCTGCCTTTCCATTCCCTGCCCCTCATTCCAAAAGCTGTGCTTGTCCTTTCCCTGCTGCAGGTGCCTGGGCCCTTGCTGCATCTGTGTACTCCCTGATCCTCCTCGTTTCCTGAGGCAGGTGTATGTTTTGCTCCATTTGTACATTTTTTGGGGTTTGTATGCACTGGGGGATCCTCCTGTGCTCTCTTGGGATTTGTATCGGGAGAGCTCTGGTGGCTTTGGTCAAAATCCTGTGTCAGACCCTTCACACTTCTCCCTGAATCAGTGTTACTCCTCAAAAGCCACCTCCAGAGCATGTCTTTACCCTGGAGGTCCATGGCTTGCTCTGGTTCTCTTATTCTGAGTCAGCTTTCAAGATCTGGACCAAAGTTTTTGATCCACACGTGGCAGGAGAGAGTGGGTGTGCTTTTTTTGAGGGGTAGGACTCCAGTGGCTGCAGTCCTTTCAGTAGCTTGTCTAGTCATTAATGTCAGTGTAACAAGCACTGCTAGACATTAAACTGTGTCACACTGTGTCCCCATCCTTCTATTTCAGGGATTTTTCACTTCCCTGCATCCTTTTCCCCTCTGCCATCTCCCTGCAGCAAGGTTGCATTCCTGACTGCAATACCAGGGGCTCTCATCATCCTCCCATTGTTCCCCACTCACTGTCCTGGGCAAGGAGCTGCATCTGCCCCTCTCCTGAACTGTGTTTCTCTCCTGGGTCTTTCACACCTGCCCCAGGCCAGCTCCCCTCTGCTCTCCTTTCCTCCCTGGGCCCCACCCAGCTTTATCTTAGAGACAGACAGAGATATGACACACAGCTGAGTTCGCTTGGCTGATGATCTCTCCCCAGTTAGCCCAAAGGCAAGCTAGCACAGCAAAAAGGAAAGGAAGGTAGAGGAGGGCTTAAGAGAAAATGTCATGCTCTGTGGCAACAGCAAAGAAGAAAGAAAAAGGATTTGATTTACATAAAAAAAGGAGGCTGCAAGGTGGACTTCTGGGCCAGTTAGCAGGACTCATCCACAGACAGGACAGCTCCCACTTTGACTTCATTTTCTTGTGCTCAGTAGTTTTCTCTTTATGTCTCTCCTTATGTGCCCCTGTCTTGATGAACCATGAAATCACAGAATGGTTTGGGTTGGAAGGGACCTTAAAGATCAACTCATTCCAACCACTTGTCATGGGCAGGGAACCTTCCACTGGAAAAGATGGAGATGTAGCTTTGGACGTTGTGTAACAGCAACGCTCTGGAAGGAAATGTCTCCCTTTCTGCTTATGTGGGTATTAAGTGTGGCTGCTGGGAAGGAAAAGGCCTGTCCTTTGGAAGAGTCTTATTAAGGGAAACCAGCTATTAGCAGGTATATATGGAAAGGGTGGGGTTCCTTATTACTGCAGTCATTTCAGCATCTCCTATCTGCCTCGGGAGTGCATCACGGTGATATCAGCCTTTATTAATATAAAACTCAGTATTACACACCCCTGATTACACCACAGGTGTAATTCTTTGGGTCTCTGACACTGCAGCCCATCTGATTAAAGTGGCAGTGCAGCGATCAGTGACACCAAATTAAGCTGTCGGTGTCAAGGATCTTTTGGTGTAAAGTTAAATTATATCCAAGGATTAAAAACCTGGGAGACTGTGATCTAATTAGCTGGAGTTTATCCTGTGAGTGGTTGGGATGTAATAACTTGGTGATGCAGAGATGAAAATGCCCAATGGCCAATTTTCTCTGTGGGAAAGTGAGAAATTACTTGGGTTTGGTATGTGCTGCATGACTCTTCTGTGTGGTTTTTTGGTTGGGTTTTTTTCCAGTCTAAGGAATATATCATTGTGGAAAGATGTATTCACTTTAATTCTTTTCCAAGCATGTATGGATTACAGAATTTTCCCTTTCTCCTTGAGGAAAAATATCTTTATCTCATTCCTGCCTTTATTACAGAGTTACCACAAAACTCTAATTAGGGGAAGCATGTTTTTAGTGGTGGAGCTGCTGAGAAATTCGTACTTCTGCTCTGAAGTCCAGTGTTGGCACTTAAGTGCTGTGTGGGAATAAAAAAGCCTGCATTTCTTGCAAAACAAAACTCAATTATTCCTAATGAAAATTTTCCAGAAACCTTTCATTTTTATAGTACGGTTGTCTTATACTCTACTTTTATACAGATTTTAATAGAGAGATCATAGTTTGAAATAAAAAAATCACCCTATCAAAACAACTTTCTCATTAATTTTGTTAATATGAAAAATTTTATTATCTTGCTTTCTCGATAACACTTATATCAAACCATGTCTGCAAAACATTTAATTCTGTTTAAAATTAGGGTTTTTTGTTGTTTGAGTAACAAAACTCTTCCCTCAGATGTTCTGATCACCTTTGTTCAGCACAGGAGTGCCCAGTGTTTCACCTGGGAGCTGCGGGGTGGCTTGGGGTGGATTTTATGGGACTCAGCACAGCCGAGCGTGAGTCCCACAATATTTACCCAGCCGTGAGACGAGCAGGTGTAATTATATTGGCCTGTATCATTTTCTCCTGGCTGCCTTGCTGATAAGCTGCCCTGGGTGAGGGCTGCTCACGCACGTTCAGCAGGGATGCTGCGCCTTTCTGTGTCTGTGAGTGCACACAGAGGCACCAGGGCTCCCCACTGCACCATTCCAGCCCCAAAGGGAGGGAATCTGATCTTTTTGTTGGAATTAACTCTTTTCTTGTCCCCCTGTGGGTAGTGGGGACTCTGATATGGTTCAGTCATGGCTCAGGATGCCCCTTCCCCTCTAACCCTCCTTGCTCCTGCGCACTCGGCTCTGTGAAATGAGGCCCCTCAAAGCTGACACTTCTTCAAAGAGCCTGGTGCCTAAACTGGCCTCCTTCTGCACAACTCGGAAATAAATAACCTTCTCCAAGTGCCATTATGCTGTGTCCTCCTGATAGTTATTGCTTTCTTTTGTTTTTTCTCCTCTAATCTCAAGCTGTCGATATGCAGAGGAGCCTGGTTGTTCTGCCCTGTCAGTGGGAAGAAGGCTTTTATCATCTGCCAGTCAGTGCATGCATGTGAACAGACAGGAGAAGTCACACTGGCCTTTAAGGCAAAATATGAGCTAAAAAAAAAAATTATATTTCAATGACGGCGAGAAAGTGATATAAGGGATGAAAAGCATTGTGTGCAGCTTAAGGAATGGAAAATGACCCAGATTCAGCTTCTTTTCAGTTTCTTTTTCTCTATGTCAATATTTAGCTGTACAATTTTCGGGAGGGGATGTCTTGGGAATCAATACTCGTGTTTCAAGTAGTGCCTTTGACCCACTCACATGACAAGCTTGTTACTCGGTGTCTAAATAAAAGCTCTGGTGATAAGTAACCGATGCTGTTCCCGAGTGAGCTGTGCAGGAAATGTGCTGGTTATCAACTCAGTTTCCAGCTGGGGAGACAGACACTGCAGGGAAAGCTGAGCCTGAACTCCTGACTGTAAACATCAGGCACTGGAAATGGTCATCATTGCTCACACCTTAAGTCGGCTTCCCATTCCCCAGCACCTTTTTGTCAGGTTTCTCTCTTGAAAGATGTATTTTCAAGTCTTCTCACCTCTCTCATTTCTCTTTCCCTCAGTATTTCAATTCCTGTGGAGCTTCTTCATACCTTTAAAACAGTTCCCACATCTCTTGTGGCCAGAAAATTGGCCATTCATCTCCAAATCATCTCTGAGGAGAAAGAGCACAGGTATTGAGGATGGTGTGAGGAGCTGGGGTTACATTTCTACAGTGGGTTTGGGGTGGTTATTTTAAGGGCAAAACCTGTAATTTGCTCAGAATTTATATTCATTTCATGAAAATGAAGTTCTTCTTCCTGTTCCATTTCTAACTGGCACTTTTAATATATCCTACAGTGTGCTAGCAAAAAGAAACATTTTCTCTTTATGCTACCTCCCACTTTTGGATTATTTTCATTTCACTTTGTTCACTTCCAACATCTGATCAGCCAATTTGTCTACATAAGATTTACCATGTGCACCAAAAATGCTAAATGGATAAAAATAAGGAATGTTAAGGCTTTTTAAGTCCTCAAATCTATATATATTATATTAATTTTCACAAAAAAAAGTTTTGTTAATTATTTTGGAGATGTTTCATATGATAAGGACTCTTTCAGTCTTCCTCTATTGATGCCTTTTTTTTTCCCTTAACCAGAAACACATGTTCTTTTGCCTAATGCCATTTTTTATACTCCTACCATTATCTCCCATGCATACCTTTTCCTTTAAGTCTTTACTTGATGCTAGGGACTGTGCCCTGTTCAAAAACAATTACATTAATTCCTGTATTTTTCACATAATGTGCTGTGCGTCTGCTGCAGCCTACAAAGGCTGAATAACAAGGCTAAACACTCTATGTGGGTGCAGTGAACATTAAGCTGGCCTGAGTATGGAAAGTGCAGAGAGTAAAGTGGAGGAGAAAGGCTTTTGTTCGACTGAAGTGGGGTGAGAAACCTTTTCCTCACAGGGTTCCCAGGCACCAGTGTCTCTTGCAGTGGCACATACCAGTCTGTGTTTCCTTATCGCCCAGACCTTGTGCAGTGCCCACAGATCCAGGGATGAGAACACAGCTACAGCCAGTGGGATCTGTGCCCCTCCCTGCCCCACAGCACCAGGATCCTTCAGCCTGCTGAGCCTGAAGCCCCCAGGGATGGCACAGACCCCACAGGGCACCTGTGTGGAGTCCTGCACCCAGCACAAGACAGAGAACTGTGGGAACAAGCCCAGAGGAGGCCAGGAAGATGATCACAGGGCTGGAACACCTCGCCTATGAAGGCAGGCTGGAGAAGAGAAGGCTCCAGGGAGACCTTAGAGCACCTTCCAGTACCTAAAGGGGCTGTAAGAGAGCTGGTGGAGGGCTTTTCACAAGGGCATGGGGTGATAGGATAAAGGGGATTGGCCTTAAGATGAAGGAGGGCAGATTTAGATTAGACATCAGGAAGAAATTCTTCCCTGTGAGGGTGGTGAGGCAGAGAGGTTGTGGACTCCCCATGCCTGGATGTGTCCGAGGCCAGGTCAGAGGGGGCTCTGAGCAACATGAGATAGTGGAAAGTGTCCCAGGGGGATGGAACAAGATGGTCTTTAAGGTCCCTTCCAACCCAAGTCTGTCTATGAGCAGGGAAATGAGAGTCCAGGACCATCCTTTGGGACAAAAGACTGGAAATGGAGATTGGACAAAGATCAGTAGAGAGGATGAGGAACAGGGGTGGGACTTTGCAGGGCACCACATTGGGAAAGTTGCCATCAGGGTGGAGGTTTCACACCTCTGTGCTCAAGAGTCAGCTTTCAAAATGAACCAAGAAAGGAAACAGCTCAGCCCTAGCCCCGTGCAATGGGAGCTGTGTGTGCACAGGGGTATTCCCTGGTGGAAAACAGCACCTGTGGTTGCAGTAGAGGGAGAAGCCCATCAGTTTGGGGAGGGTAAGGGCAGGAGAGGAGGGAGGCCCACATTGGTATGTGTGCACAGGCAAGGTGTTGCAAAATGGTGGTTGTGTCAGCAGCTGGCCAAGCCACGTGTATGTAGTGAGGCAGAACTTGCTGCCTTTAGCCTCATTCTAGGGAGCCAGATTGGGTAAAGCAAATTTATTAACCCAGGATTTCATTTATAATTTCTCCCGGAGGAGAAGATTCAGAACTCATCTTGTTCTTTTTTTTCCCCTACCCTGCTCTCACCATGCCTGAAAGGAAAAGTAACCAGCTGAGGTTTGAAGTGTCTGACAGCAGCCCTGACGCAATGGCAGCACGGGGTGAATAACCAGTTGCAAACCCTGCCTGGGAGCGTGGAAGATTTGCTGGTGCCGTGCTGAGGGACAAAGCTGCCCCTGGTGCCCCAGCTGTGGCTTCCCAGGCACAGTCCCACCCTTTTAGCCCCTGGTGTGGGCACTGCCCTCGGTGTTCCTGCCTCAGCAGCCAGAAGTGCTGAGCCTATTCAGGCAGGGTTCCCATCCTGTGTCCCCGAGAAAATGGAGTTGCATAAAGGCAGTGATTGGAAGTCTTGCTGGGGCACGGGGGAAAGGGAAGTTGTAATGGGCTTGAATGTATGCAAGGCAAGATCCTGTGGGAAAAGAGAGGGTGACAGCCAGCTTTCTCTCTGCTGGCTGGGGAGATCGTTCACCTGCTGAGGGTTTTTAATTCTCAACCTGCTTGTGGTTCATGGTGTTTGACGCGATGTAAATTCCTGTTATCTGCTCATATATCCATCCTTTTCTGTCCAGAGGGTCCCTGTGCCATCACTAACAGCTGCTGGCAATGTCAGACCTGGTCTGCAAAACCAGCCTCCCACCGGGTTCAGTTTCTCCTGGAGAGGTGTACAAATGTGCCCTTTACATACACCTGGCTTGGGTGGCTCTGAGGAAACTCTCACAAAGTTCCTTACAGGTCAGGCACACAAACCCTCCAATTATAAAAGGGAAAACCAAGGTAATATGATGTGAGGGTCTGTAACAGGCCCCTACAGTATGGAAAGGGATGCATGGTGATTTTTTTTTTTTATCCCTATCATGACTGTCTGAGAGTGGGACCATGTGGTAAACAGACATCTCACTCTCCCAAAGGTCAAGAGGAGAAGCAGTTGTGTGGCCAGGTTCCTCCAACTTGGGAGAGACAACTCATCTCAAAAATGGGAGGCAGCTAATAATGGATTGGCTATTTCAGTATCCTTCCTGGTTGACAGAAATGGATTGAACAATCCAAAGGTGGGAGTGAACTGAGTGATCATAAAAAAAGTTGGGTCACCACGATAAGAATCGTGGATTTCAGGAAAGGTGCGGAGCTGTTCGGCTGTTATCTGGGACAAAAGTCTAAAGGGTAAAGGATGACTGGCATTAAGATACTGTATACAAAACATGCTGGTAGACTTTCCTGATGCAGCAGCCAGCTGGAAAGCTTTGTCTGAAATGCCCTGCAGTCCCTGGAAATGAGTTTGGTACAGATGGGGTGCAACCCCACTTCAGATGTGCCACAAACTCAAGTGTGGAGAACAGTTCCTTGGCAGCAGCAGACCAGAAGGATCCAGCTGTGAACAGGGTACAGAGGATGTCCAGTGCCAAATTTGGCCTTCAGCAAGAACGGCCAAACTCTAAGCAGACTTGTGCTGCTTTATGGGCTCTCTGGATTTGTTTGTGTTTTGGGATTCCAGCACGTTGTACCTCGAGTGTTTCGTGTCCGCAGGAATGTGAACAGCATTAAAATCAAGATTAGGGTGATTGATACGGTGCTGTTTGTTTGCTAACCTGGTTCCAAAAGGTTACTCCGCTTTGTAGTGTGCTCTGAGTTATAAATGAAAGTGTCCTGATGTCTGGGTCTGCTCCGAAATATGCACAGTGAAGCCAAAGGTTCACAGTGCCCCGAGCAGTGCTGACGTGTTGGTCTTCGTGCAGTCTGGGGAGGCACGGGATATAGCTCTTGCTATAATAATATTAATAATAATATTAATGAAAAATAAGAGATTTGCAAGAAATCTTGTGTAATTACCAAAGCCCTGTGATTCAGCCAGCTTTGTTGTCTCGCAGCCCTCTTGCACCCTAAATACCTTCTGTTAGCTGCTTCTAGAGGTTCCTGTTACTGTTACAAAGCTGAAGCATGAAGAGAAATATGTGCCTTGTCCAGCTTTTCCTGTTCAGGGAGTAATTTTTTCCATGACGTCTAATCTTTTTCTTTTGCTGAACTGTCAGCAAAGCCAGACCACTTTGGCTTGGCATCTCGCCCACATCCACCTACATATTTTTCTTAACAGCAAACAAACTAATTAAATGCCTTTATCTTATGAGGCATTCCTTTCTCTCAGGTAGTTACTGATTAAAAAAAATAAATAAAACTTCTCACTATTTTGAGAAAACAAGAGATGAGTCAGTGTGTTCACAGCCTGGTTTATTATTAAATAAGAAGCCAGGATCAAAAAAAAAAAAAAGAGCAGGGTGGAAAAAAATGTTAGTGCTGTCATATTGTGTTTGTGGCCAGTGAAAAAAGACAATTCTCACTCCAGTGAGCGTTTCCAATATCTATTGAAATTCACAAGCAATACATCTGCACATGAAGGTGGACAGGGGTACATAAATGAGGCAGAGATACCTCCCATGTGAAAGATTATTGTAATAAAATGTAAATTTTATAAACCGAAGTTCATATTGCTTCATGTTCAATAGCCCTTTCAGTAATGCTGGCTGGAAGTAGAAAGGCAATTATTTGGAGTCAACAGAGGTTCTCCAACTCTAATAGATAATGATGACTTAAAAAAAGACAAAGCTTCAATTAGTAACTTTAAAAAAAAATTTCATTTTTAATGTGAATTAATTGGGAATGGAAAAATTCGGACAGGTCATCTAAGCCAACATCTGCTGTTGGGGGAGTGGGGTGTGGTGGGATAGCAGGATGTGTTCTCTGGAACTTGTAGCTCCCAAGCAATTCCCCTGATGAATTGGATAAATTCCCTGGATCTACCTTGTCTAGTGGGTGTTGAGACACATCTGTGCTGCAGAAGAGCACAGGATAACAAGGGAGCAGGAGCAAGGGACACAAATCCTGGCTGGCTGGTGCCATGGGAGCAGTGGGGCTTGTTCTGAGATGGTTTGTCATGCCAGGACTGAGGAGGGAAGGTGGTGCTGGTGAGGGCAGGTGGCTCTGGTGTTAACCTGAACTGATCCCCGTGGACCTCCTGGGCCTGAGCAGAAAGGTGCCACTGCCTGAGTGCTGACTGCAGCACCCTGACCAGCCCAAGGCACCACAGGCAGCGAGTGCTGAACATGTTGATAATCTCCTGCCAGGACAGCAGCCACTGTAATGCTCTAAGCTAAAGTGAAAACAACAATAAAGAGGTCTTCAGTTTTCTCCTTCCCTAATATTAAGCCCGGTTCTAGGCTTGCCTGTGTTTGTCTGGAGAACAATTTGTGCCCCAAGACAAACCAGGAGACGCTTGCTGCTATTACCAGCAGCCCTCATTCTACCTTGGGAGGTGTTGCAAAATGTGTAAATCAGCTTAGCTTTTCATCCCTCGGTTTTCTTAATCAGGACTTCAACTCCAGCCTTTGATGCAGGCTTTACTCACAACAGACCCATTAAGTTATTTGCTCCTGCTATTGTACACCCAGGAGATCCACACATGCCCCACAGTTACACAGAAGCCATCCAGACTGACACCACTGTTTATGCAAATCTCCAGGATTTATCGTTTGGCGTAGACTTTGGGATAAAGTGCCAACCCTGTATTTAAAAAACTACCATGCCATGGAGTAGCATCCCAGCCCCAGAAAAAAAAAAAAAATAAAAAAGCAGGAGCTATTGGCTTCCAGTGGCACCATCTCTAATCCCAACCTCCCAGCCCTGAATGATTCAGAAGAAGACTCAGATCTCCCATGCGTTGTTTTGATCCCTAATCCTTCCCAGTCCTCCTTTGATACGCAGCGGAGGGCTGCTGTTTGCCAAGGGGTGATTAGGAGGCAGCAGATGCTGGAGGTTTGGGAGCATTGGGCAGGGGAGAGCCAGTGTGGCCTGAAAAGGGAGCTGGGAAGGCCCCATGGGTGGAGCTGATGGTGAGTTTGGCCAGACAGCGATGGTGAGGAGGGCTAAACAACCCTGACACCAGCTCCCATCCTGCCTTCCCGCTGGGCCCATTACAGCAGGAAAACAGGCTCTGCCAACCCAAGCATTAAGTGTGTGCCTGTAGACACAGATGTGGGAGTCGCTGCCTCGTCCCAAAATAGCCCAAAAGTCATTGGCTCGTTTTAATGCCAGCCCTCCTCCTGCTTGTGAACTCTGTCGATCACTTGGGCTCCAACAACCCTGCTGTTCCTAATCTTGGCCCTCATCTTAGCACAGGACCTCTGGGAGCTCGTCCTTATGAAAAACACTAATCCCTTCAGGACGCTGCGCAGGCTCTCATCCCAGGCTCCTGGATTTACCTCGTGGCAAAACAGGAAACTCCTCAGATCCTGTTGAATGAAGCCCTGGCCCTGCCCTGAGCTTTCTGGGGCGTTTCCACTGCCTTTGGGCTTGGATTAGCCCTGGTGCCACGTGGGTGGGGGGTTGAGGCTCCTGTGTCTGAGGGACCATGTGGAAAAGTAAGGGACTAAAGAGTTGCATGGATCAATATGTTTGTGTGCCTGCAAGGCCAAACAAGCAAAAGAAAGGGTGTTATCCTGAGGGGAAGCATTGATCTGTGATTCATTCAGGTGTGTTTTGAAGAAAAAGTCATGGCAGAAAGCAGGATGGTTAGGGGCTGGTTTATCACGGGCTGAAGATCTCTTGGGCTTTGTGTCCTTTTCTGCTGTGTCCTGATGGATGTTTAAAAATAGGATGGCTACCATGTGGGTGAAGAGTCCTCATTCATTTTGTGCCAACTCAGGGCCTGTAAGCAAGGATATCACCCCATCATTAGGGCTCAGACTGCTCACAAAGCTGTAATTTCTGTTCGGTTCTTGTAGTCCTGTAAAACCGAAGAGTCAGCATCACCTGGGGCAAAAGGGTCATAATTCACTTAGGTTCAGCTCAACGTCACTGGATTAGAGTGTTGAGAGCAGAAGCTGAGGAGTTTGATATAACATGAGCATCTGCAGGGCCTGTCTGGCTAAGATAAGGGCTGATTTATGTGGAGGAAAATTGTCTTTGATTGGCTCAGAAGGCAGATGAGATTTTATTGCAAGGCTAAAACAAGTCAGTGCCTCCTGGCTTGTGATGATTATTCTGGGCCAGATTCAACTCATTGTGTATATATATATAGTATATATACTGAACAGGTATTATGGTTTGCACCTTGTGAAAAGAATACTACAGCTTAAGAGCAGATGGGGTTGTGGTCTAGGCTTAAGACAAGGGGCAAGACATATTAGGTCTCAGAAAAGCAGAAGTTTTCATCATTGTGAAGAGAAGTGAATGGCAAACTTGGCAGATCATAGTGTCAGGAATGTTGAATCAAATACCTTAATTTAGGAAAAATGGATATTGAGTGTTACTGGAAAGGCTGGAATAAGTTACTTGTTTCTAGGATGACCATTGGCTCGCAATCATTTTCTAGGTGATGTTGCTCAGGTTATTTCTTTTGATCACAAAGGAAGCTTCTAGCAGCTTCAAGCCACCCCCACAGCCTGTCCCCAACACCAGTGTTGCCATGAAAACTCAATACACCCAAAAGATCATCTGGCATACACCTCCAGCTCTGGCCCTTCCCTACAGCCAGGAATCCTTGGCCAACACCTCCAACCTTTCAGAAACTTTCCTCCATGTCTCAGTCTCTCAGGTCATCTTCTGTCAAAGCAGCCCTAAGACCCAGCCCTAACCCAGGAGACTAAAGAAGCACTTTTAGCTCAGGAGGGATTACACAATTACCCCTAGAGACAGTGATGCCTTAGGTTTTAAGTAATCTATTTTTCCAATCCTGCAGTGCCCAGTGTAACTCTGCAGTTCCCTGGAGCTCGTTCAGTGCTGTTCTCTCATGCTCACACTGACATAACAAAGCCTCTCCAGCTCTCTCTCCAAGGACACCCAGACCCTCCTGGGCCCAACAACTGCAAACCTTCATCTTGGGGAGAGGGGGGCAAGCTTGGGCAAATTCCATCCTTGCCTGGCTTCTGCTTGGGCAATTGATGCTGATATCAAAGTGGGAAGAACTCGTGAGCTGTCATTGTCCATTTTGGGATGCACTGAGGCAGGAGCCTCTGGAGCCCAGAGTGTGACCTCTGAAGGCCTTTCCAATCAATCCCTCCTTTATTCTTTTTTTCCTGTCTAGTCTCTGTTTCTAGCTAGCCATTTAAGGCATCAACAGCAGCACTTACTGGAGGTCTTTAGTCCTTGCTTTTAGCAGAATGTTAGACTCAGCTCTTTGGCTCCTTCTGGACTCACGTGTCAGCCCAGGAGCCTGGAGCTCAACCCAGGCTCTTGAACAATCAGCTTTGCCAGCAATCTCTCACAAGCAGGACTCACCCCGGGGAGGACCCATCAGAGGACATACCTGGCTCTGCTACTCCTACACTCCTCTGCCTCCCTCTAAACCCAGGCATGAGTCCAGTGCTCCATCTCCTACACCAAAGCCCTCTTGCAGTTCCAGTGATACCCTGAGGTGTATCCCAGGAGCTTCTCACCGCTGTGGCTGTTTTAACAACAAAGTGGAGGCAGCCTGGGTGGGATTTGCCTTTCCTTCCTTCGGCCAGCCCAGTTCTCCTGGGCTCACCTGGGCTGTCTGCTCTCTCTCTCTGGTCAGTGCAGGGCACTCAGCTTACCCAGAGGCAGAGTCCCATGACTGGGAAAGGTGGGATGAATAAATACACTGTGTTATCCTCATTTTCTCTCCACTCGTTGCTGGGGGAGATCTGGCACACTTGTAGGGCCACCTGAAGCTGGGTGTGCTGCGTTCCAGCTGGCAATGAAAATTTATATTTAATGAACAGCCTAAACAACAGGCATTGAGCAGTGCAGAGTAGCACAATTTGCTCTGGTTTAATAGACTCTGACTTGGTCCCTTATTTCTAGCCCTTGAAAATGTGTTTTTTCAGTCCTCTGTTGGTGCTCTCAATAGTTAATTGGTAAGCACATTACCCTCTGTGGTCTGAGTACAGCCCCTGACCTGGGATGTGTGGGAGGAAACCCTGCACTGCTGCCTGGTCCTGCTGTGGGAAGACTCCGAGTCCTTGGTGATGCTTAGACCCTTGGTGCCATGGATTTCAGCTCCGAGGAGCTGGCATGCTGTGCTTAGGCAGTGAGCGGAGCCCTTCCTTGGGATCCCTGTCACTTCTGGAACTGATGCCTTAAATGGCTACCTAGAAACAGAGACTAGACAGGAATAAAGGAGGGATTTATTTGAAAGGCCTTCAAAGGTCACACCCTGGGGTATCCAGAGGGTCCTGCCCCAGTGGATCCCAGGATGGATGACAGGTCACGAGTTCTTCACACTTTTATAGGTTTGGTCCATTTGCATACCAGCATAAATTCGCCAATTAAAACTTTAGCTAATGATGGAATTTCCCTAAGCTTGCCCCCCTCTCCCCAAGATGAAGGTTTGCAGTTGTTGGGCCCAGGAGGGTCTGGGTGTCCTTGGAGAGGGAGCTGGAGAGGCTTTGTTATGTCAGTGTGAGCATGAGAGAACAGCACTGAACGAGCTCCAGGGAACTGCAGAGTCACACTGGGCACTGCAGGGCTGGGAACAATATAAAAGTTAAAACCTAAGGCATCAGAACAGCCTCTGAGACCACACATCTGTGTTCATCCAGCACGTGCTGAGCGGAAATGGATGGTATGGGGAGGCCAAGGAGAGATGCAGCAGACAGGGGAAAAGAAAACAAACCCAAAACCTCCTTTTTGTTAGAGGCTGTCAGAAAAACACCTGGTGGAGAGCTGATTTCAGCTGTTACCTGACATCAGGTGACATCACAGTGCTGTCTTGGATGGTATCTGCAGAGAACAAGTTTGGTACAGGAACATTAAAGTTGTAATGGCTGGTTCAAACAATGGGAGTCAAGGGAAATAAAAGAGGAGGAGAAAACTGGATAAGCTGTGTTGGAGGCAGCAAAGCGCTGCTGGGTTACCTGCTGCAGGTGTTGAGCTGTAATGGCAAAGTCTCAAAAGGAAAAATTAAGAGTTGTGTAATTAATACCCTATGAATAATGCAAATAGGTGCCCTCACAAGTAGTTGTATAACTGATTTTGTTACAGGGATGCTGCATAGTTCCACAATGTGTTTTTCATTTCCAGCTCTCTTCTTGATGTTCTTCCTCTTCCTCCACATTTCTGTTGTAGGAGCTGGCTTTCTTTTCACTGAACTCCTAATTTTGCCGTACCTCTCCCCATTTTGCTGCTGTTAGAGAGAGAGATCCTTATAACTCAGCCCAGCTAAGACAGGAGGAAGTGAAAGAAGGAACCCTGGGGAACCTCTGTTGTAGGTGGCAGGGAGAGAGAGAAAATCCCTGTAGTGGCTGTGCTGGGTGACAGGCAGGCTGAGTTACAGAGGATGTTGGCAGCTGTACTCCCAAAAACCCTGGAACAGCTTCTCCAGGGAAGCAGACACCTCCAGCCTCTGGAGATCACACTGCAACCCCACAGGATACAGAGGGGAGAGAAAATCTGCACTGGAGGGGTCTGAAATACATGGGCTGTCCTTTGTGTTCATTTCCCTTCCTCTCCCCCCCTGCCCTGTGAGTCACTGAGGATTCACCTTTCAACTCTGGATGCATTAATTCAACAGGACTTAAAGGGCAGGGCCCAGAAGAGGAGCAGGAGATTAAGAGAGGCTTAAGCACCCTTCCAGTGGCAGCTGGCACACCTAAGGAAAGGAAGGGCAGCCTGGACCCTTGGCATATGTGGTGACTGCAGGCACAGCTACGTGCCTGGGAGGTACAGCTGGGTCACCCTGCAGTGACAACACCCCTGCAAGTACTGCTGCAAGGGACACCAAATGTGAGCAGCTAGGAGCTGGCTTAAGGTCTGGTGGGTGAAGTTTGCAGCCGACTGAGCTGAAAGAAAGACAGGACAGATATATTTGCTTAATGACCTTTTCCAGCCAAGGGATCAGCATTTAATGTAGCCTAGGCACAAATTAGGTACTAGATTGGAGCAGCCATTCTTTGGAGAGCCTTATAACTTCTCATTTGCATGTATGTCAGAAAATATCTCGCCTGGATGTGAGCATTTCTGGTGAGGAAATCTTCCTGTCCCAGGTTCTTTTAATGGCTTGATTGAAGGATGGGATATCAAACAGCACTAAATTTAATCCATGGTTAAAGGATTATTTCTTGGCTCCTCAACAACAACATATCCCGTGGAAACCTGGTGATCTGATGTGTGTCACAATATAATATTTTTATCCTCATTAGGTATTAATCATGTCAAAACTCGGATCTGCAGCCAAACTCTGCTGGCATCAGATGGGTTTGTACTAATATCTTCCCTGCTGTCGGCCAAATGCCTTTTGGGCAAAACTGGAGGATTGGATTGGTTGCTCAGGAAGAGCTTTAAGGAGTTAAAAGCACTGGAGGGGGAGCCAAACCCAAAAACTGAGGCTGGCTCTGGCCTTCTGGCACGTTTCTCTAGCAGCAGCAATCACTTCCCTCTTGCACTTCACCCAACTCTCATGGTCCTTCGGGGAGCAGCAGAGCCTCCCCCAAAGCCCCAGCATCTCTCAAGAGCTGGGCTGTGCCTCTCCCAAAACAGAAATTAAACTTTCTGTGGAGCTGAGGTGCTGGGGCTCACTCTCCCTGCAGGACATCCAGTGCCCTGCCCAGGAGCAAATCTTCTCTGCGGCTGGGTCTGCTCCTGCTGCTCGCCGCTGGCACAGGAGCTTTGATATCTGATCAAGGAAGATAATTGAAGCCTCTCAGGAGACCTTCGAGGAAGCTATAATCCTCTGGTACGACAATGTGGCTGGTGAGGAGTGGCCAGGGCTTGGCACAGAGCCCCTGGCACTCACCAGGCATTGGAAGGGGGCAAGGGGACATTTTTAGCTGAGAGATACAAACCTAACTTTGCTGGGAGCCTTGATCCACTTGGCTAGAAGTTTTTGCCCTTTTGTACCTTGGTCTCTGGTGAATTTTGTTAATCTGGGATACATTCAGGGCCTTAGAGCAAACCTGGGGAAACAAACAGAGCTTGGGAAAAGAGCAGAAGGGCAGAAAGAGAGTTGGTTAAAAGCAATGTAGCTCTACAACTGACCACTTTGTGTGTGCACATGTATGTCTGCAATGGAGCTAAGAAATACTTGGCAAATACCTTCTTTATGGGCCAAAAAATTACCTCTAGGGGAGCAACAGATACTAAAATATGGCAAAGAAGGCAGCTGGGGGACAAGGGGAGGAGTCATAGAATGGTTTGGGTTGGAAAGGACCTTAAAGATCATCCACTTCCAACCCCACTGCCATGGACACCTTCCACTCGACCAGGTTACTCAGAGCCCCATCCAGCCTGGCATAAATAAACCACAATAAACCACTGCAAAGACATGAGGCCAAAAGTAAATAAGTTACTTGCAGCTCCTTTAGTTTTTGGTGATGCCAGAGGAGTATCACTATGTACCATTTTGGACACAAGTCCTTGCACCTGGCTTTGAATTTGGGTTGTTGGAATGGGATGGGATGGGATTAGAGGTGTTGTCAACAAGTAGCATTGTAGAGGAATGAGTAGGAGTTTATATCCTGTCTCATGTGACTGCTAGGGAGCAGATAAAGATACTTTCTCTGCCACAAGAGGAGGTAGAAGCAGAATCCAAAGGCAGGATGCCTTTGGACTGATCAAATAAATGCTTTCAAGGGTTTTTTAATGTGTATGTATATATGTACAAACGTATATGTTTATGTGTCTGAATATGTATAACAATACGTATGTATCTGTAAATATTTTTTGAAATGGTAATTGAAGAACAGTGTAGGATTCTGGAAACATTTAAATATTTACTATAGATAAAGTGGACACTGTGATAAGTGACTGGGATGTAGAAGGTGTTTTCCCTATGAGCACTGTACTTCCGAACTGCTTAGAGAGGAATAATGGTTTGATTTTTCATTGGTCTTTTAACACAAAGGCAAAACTGAATTTGAAGAATGCTGGTCAGACCCAGATTGTGCTTTCTGGGTTGGGAACAACCATACAAGTGTTCATGGCTGAGGAAGTGGATATTTTTCCTCTTTCTCTTGCAGAAGGAATTTGATTTCTTTCTGACAGCAGCAGTGTCCCACGGGAAAGGATTACAAGGCTGTGGCAGAGCTGTGATGTGTCTAACTCGAACCTTTGGCAGCCTTGAGGGACACACCCTGAGGCACCTTTTAGCCTTGTGGATGCTCTGATAGACCTCAGGGAGCTGGGATGGAGTAGCTCAAGGGGAGAGCTGCAAACTGCTGTGGGCCTGAGCAGTTGGTGGGATGAGGTCAGCAAAGCATTGTGCAAGCAGAGAGGAGTTACTGCCACCTCCTTTCTCACGTTTTAGTCTGGTCCTGATGTTGCCTTTCCCTGGTCTTAAAATTAAAACCAAAACATGGTTTATGGGGAAAAGGGGTTTTTACCTCAGTATTTATTTCAGGATCCTTGGGCACAGCAGTTCATCCAGGTGGAATGCCCTGAAAATGCATGTACTCTGTCATACTGAAATGCACACAATTATAGGCCTTGCAAAATTAACATATTTATCAAAGATTCCCCAATGAGAGGCTCGAGTGAATCCCTCGTTGTGAGGAACCTTCCCCCTGGCTGGGCCTGTCTGAGGTTACAAAATATGTTCTGGAGAGGCCCTTGGTGTCTGGGGCTCCCAGGATGTTTGCTCTCCTGGTTTAACGGTACAGTGGGTCTTAGTTGAGTTATCAGGCTTGGAAAGTTACAAGTATGTAGGCTAAAAGCACTGAGAATACATAAAAACTATAAAAGAGTATGTAAGAGGGGTATAAAAGAAAAAGCAAAAAATCATTCTGGCATCACTGAAAGCAAAGAGTGCTGCCTGTGAGCAGCTTGTGCTGGGGGGAGTTTGGTGGATGTAGTGATCTGAGAGCTCCCCTCCTTGAGAAGTGGCTAATTTTTAGTGTAAAAATAAGAAATGAGGGTTGCGTGAGTGAACTCGGGCCCAGGTATGTGCCTGTGCAGGGAGGGGCATGTGCACCCTGCAGTCACTGTGAGGCCTGTGAGGAAAGAGCCACGTTAAAAAGCTGGAAAAGCTCGAGATCCCATTCCTATTGCCTCCTGCCTCACCCAGCCTCACCCTGTCCCACGTCCCTGGCGTGGATCCATGGGTCAGGGGGCCCTGTACCGGTTTGAGACAAATTCAGAGGAGAATATCCCCCAATAGAAAGCAGGTCATAGTCAGCCCTCCCCAACCACATTCGGGAAAATAAATATTTCCTCAGAGGAAAGTGAAAAAGAAACAAAACTATTTATTTAACAAACACACAAGAAAAGAATAATAATGCTAAATAATAAAACCTCTGGCTGTGGAGAGAAACCTGGAAGATTTTAGAGTCCTTCTGTGAGCGTGGTCTCTCTCTCCCCTCTTTGCAGGTGGAACCAGGCCAGTGGAAGGTCTCCCAGTGAGGTTTTGATGTTCTGGTGTTCTGAAGAAGTCCAGAAGAGAAGGAGAAGAAATCAAAAGTCCCAGGGAAACACAGGAATTTAACTCTCCGTCTCTCTCCGAAGAAACAGAGCCAAGAGCTGGCTGGAAAGCAGCAGCAGCAGCAGCAGCTATCTCCCACAGCAGAAGAACAACAGAGATGAGTAGTGACTTTGAAGCACAGAATTGCTTTGAAAAAGCTCCTCTGGCTGGTTTTTTTCTTTCTCTCCCCTCTTGGGCTCAGTTTAAAGGCACAGAATTCATTTCTGGGCATGGGATATACATGATAAAATCACGCCAAGACAGGCCCTTCCCTGGGAAGTCCCCCTGCCTTGTTGTGACCCTTGTGCCAACCTGTGACACTGGGAGAGGCCTGCCTGCAAGCTCACAGAGGGGACGAAGTCGCTGCAGGCACAGGAGGCCCCTGTGGCACACCTCAGAGCAGTTCTGGGAATTTTACACGGAAACAACCTGACTTTAAACCTTTTTCCGGATGCTGCAGAGCGCTGGCTGGAGCAGGGTGCTGTGGTGTGAGGCAGGAGGGAGCAGAGGAGGTGGCATTTGAAGGAGCAGTTCCAGATGTCTGCAGGCGTCAGGCACAATGCTGGCCAAGTCCCTTAGGTCGGCGTCCCTCTGGTTTTAATGGGAGTCAGATGCATAAAATCCCTTGGAAACAGGTTGGTGTCGTTAAAGGAATGACAGACTCCCCTGGAGCACCTTTTCTTGGCCTGCTTCAGGTTAGAGAGACTGTCAGCACAATGCCCAGGATATTATGGAGCAGAACAGTCCCTTTCCAAAGGTGAGCTGTGCCACTGGGGGTTGCACCCCTGCCCTTCAGCTGCCAGCATCCACCCCAGTGGGGAGAAAAGGGAACCCCCTCTAGGCACACACCTCTGCCAGGAGGGACAAGCCACTGTATTCCTCTGTATTTGTTGGCCTTTTGGTTTATTTTTACTTTTAACCCCTCCAGGAAGGAGCCAGCTAATTGAGAGGTGAAGGAAGCTCAGAGGGAGGAGGGGGAGGATCAGGGATGCCTCAGCTTCCCCAGTGGCACAGGCTGGTTCTGAGCCACGATGACTCCCCAGCCCTTTCTCTCTGCTGGGGTGTGCTTGCCAGCACAGCTCATTAACAGCAAGCCTTCACCATCGGGCTTCACCCTGGCTCAGGGGGCTGTTTTGGTTGCTAACGAGGAGGAATGAATGGATAAAGTCCAGTTGACATCTGCAATGCCTCCTCCCTGCCAAAAAGCTGGCTGGCAAAGGCCAGGCAGCCCCGTGAGCCGGAGCCACCTGTAGTGGGGTGCTTGCTGGCACATGCTGAGCCAGCTGCCAGCCAGGGCACAGGGCTGCTGCAGAGCTGCTGCTGCAGAGCTGCCTCGTCCTGGCAGGCCTTTGGGAAGGAAACAGAGGCTGCTGTGCTGAAAGCGTGCCTGGGGCTGTGTCCCTGGCACGGCTGTGGGGATGCCAGGAGCAGCTCTGCAGCTCTTTCCCCAGAGCTGGCAGAGACAAGGGTCCCATCAGCGAGCCCCTCAGTTTCCAGCTCTGCAAAGGTTTTTGCTTTGGAAAGGAACTAGAGCTGGGACATTGTTTGCAGAGACAAAAATGGACATTTTTCACCACTGCCGTGGAGAAAGGGAGGGAGGTGCAGGCTGCAGGTTGTAGCTGTGGCCAGAGAGCTTGTCTGCATCTGCACTGGCTTTCCTGGTTTGCTGCACTGAAGCAAACTTCTTCCCTGGGAACTGAGGCAGTGAGAAAGGTGTCAGGAGCCCAGGGGATGAGGAGAGAACAGAGATGATTCTGAGAGCAGATTGGCTTGGTGAGCAATGGAGCAGTACCGCCTTTCTTTAATATATCACCATCAGAATCTGAATTTATGTTGAGACCTGGGGAATAAAGCCTCTTCTGCTTTGGCAAGTCAGTGGTCAAGCTAAGTTGACCTCAGGGCATCCAGCATCTTCTTCAAGCTGGAATGGCCTAGCCTGCTAAATAGATTTAATTTTTTTTTTTTTTTTTAAAGGAAGTTGTAGATTTTTGTAAGCTGCAGAGACTGGCAGAGGTTAGGTGAAGTCAGCCTTTATATTCACCACAAATGTCTAGACTTTGATTTTGCAAATGCCTAAACCCCACTGCACGTGTGCTTTTGGATGTAGCTACAGTGATAGGAGTTTCCAATGTCAGTTGTAATTGTGGCCTGCTAAGCCTCCTACAATGCCCCCAGCTAAGCATCTTTGCAAAAGCGAAGCAATGCTGGGGCAAAGCCAGCCTCACTGGGGGTTTTAAAACACATGGCAGACATCAGTAATTCAGCACAGGACTTGGCATGTTTTGCCTGTTAGTGGACTAAGAAAAGCAATCCTATTTAAATAGGTAAAAGGGAAACATATTGGACCCGGTCCCTGTTGAAGCAGGGTCAGGGCATGAACTCATGTGAAAACTGGCTCTGCCAGGGTTTATTTCCTCTGATCCGATCAGGCAATGGAGACTGGGGTGGGGGAGACTCATCAGGCAAATTTCTCTCCCCGTGCATGTTCTGAGTTGGCCCGTGGCCCTTATTCCTGTCACGGTCAAGGGTTGCTCTGTGCCTCTGGGGCAGAGCAAACGGGCTCCTGCCTGCTTTTCCAGGGGAGAGTGCAGAGCATCTTTTCCCTTCTCATTGCCACAGCTGTAGTGTTTGTCTTACGCTTGTGCATGTTTCTACTCGAGTCTCTCAGACAAAGTGTTTCTGTGGAGATCACAAGTTGCTCTTTATTAGCTTTTAAATGGTCTTAGCTCTACATCACTGCAGAGCAAAGTATGAAAGCCTCTCCCACAGCACTTGAAAAACACCAGGTAACTAAGGTAGTGGCAGCACTGATTTTAAATCCCATTCTTCCTCAAGTGCCTGCTCAGTCTTTCTCTATATGCTCGGGTGTTCTCTGGTGCAGCAGTGAGGGTTTTCCAGCCCAGCCAGGTGTCGTGCCAGCCTCTCCAGTGTGACAGTGTCCTCGGGGCACAGCCTCCCCACCCTGCTCCCACCACAGCTCACTGCCCTCCCGGCCCCGCGTCTCACTGCCGACAGCCCCTGACGCTCAGCCCGACGTGTTGGGATCTGTCTGTGCCACCTCCCCTGGAAAGGGCTTCCTGTGCTCTTACCCTGCCCTGCTTAATCAGCGCTCCTTTGGGGCGTGAGTCTCTCCCTGGCTTGGGTTGGTGGTAGTGGTGGACATGACAATGCTGGGTGAATGGTTGGGACTCGGTGATCTTGGGAGGTTTTTTCCAACCTAAATGATTCTGCGATTCCATAGGAATGCCTGTGTTTGGCATTTTACCACAGCCCTGGATTAAAGAGCGTCCCAGAAGCATGGAGAGGGGAGGCAGTGGAGCAGTGCTGTGAATGATCTGTCCCTCTCCAGTACCAAACTGGTGTGGCCAAAGTGGTCACAGGCTTCACACGTGAGTGAGACCCAGGCACACTTGGGGGCGGTTTTGGCCAAAGAACAGGACAGGCAAAGTGCAGCTGGGCACCTTCCCTCAACCCCTTGCCCTCAGAACTGGTGTCTAAAGAACCCACAGCTCTGCCTCCCTTGCTTGTGTGGGTCTCCTTCAAAGAAACACATCAAAAGTCAGGGAAGGGGAAAGGCTGGATGCTCCCTCCCTGAGGCACAGGGACAATGGGATCTGATCAACAGCTGGGGGAGGTAACACAAGTTGCACCCATGAGCTCCTTGGCACCTGAAGGCTTTGCCTGGGATTTTTGGAGACAACCATGAGCTCGTCTGCACCTTATGCCACCCAGCTGGGGTTAAAGGAGCGTGGAGGAGATACCCCCTCCTCCAGTCCTCTCTGCTAAGGGAGGCCTTGCAGAGCAGCTCCCACATGCCTTGTTTTTCTTGCAAGCCCGATGCTGAGCGGAGCCAAGGTGGTGTAAGAGAGGAGAGGAGGCAGGAATGAAAGGGCTGAGGTTTGCCTCGAGGCCTCTTTGCAATCACCCAGCAATTCTCTCCCCTCTCCGCCACCGCCGAGCAGCGTGTTTGAACCGCAGGCTTGTCGAGTCCTCTCGAGGCCTGTACAAACACGGCGCCGAGCAGCAGGTAAATAAAGCTGCCTGGTGCTGGGAACAAACTGCTGCAAAGACAGGCACTGCAGCAGGGGCTGTGCTCTCCCCCGGGGGCGGAGGCTGGGATGGAGGAGTGAGGAATGGGGATGGTGTGAGGCACCTTCCCTGCTACTGGGGCTCCTGCACGGTCAGACAGCATCAGCAGGTGCTGGCAGGAACCCAGACTGTGCCACCGGAGCTGTGCAGGTGATGCCAAAGAACTGATGGCTTAAATGGCTACCTAGAAACAGAGACTAGACAGGAATAAAGGAAGCATTAATTTGAAAGGCCTTCAGAGGTACACTCTGGGCTCCACAGGCTCCTGCCTCAGTGCATCCCAAAATGGACAATGACAGCTCCCGAGTTCTTCCCACTTTGATATCAGCATCAATTCCCCAAGCAGAAGCCAGGCAAGGATGGAATTTGCCCAAGCTTGCCCCCCTGTCCCCAAGATGAAGGTTTGCAGTTGTTGGGCCCAGGAGGGTCTGGGTGTCCTTGGAGAGCGAGCTGGAGAGGCTTTGTTATGTCAGTGTGAGCATGAGAGAACAGCACTGAACGAGCTCCAGGGAACTGCAGAGTTACACTGACAGTACAGGATTTGGAAAATATAAAAGTTAAAACCTAAGGCATCACAGGCAGAAAAACGAGAGATGAAAAGGTGAAAGTTACGGTCACGAATGTCATTTCACTGTGTCTTTTTTTCTTCTGTTTCCCCCTGGGCTGAAATAGCCACCCAGGGCCATGGTGAGAAGCCCTAAGGAAACAGATGAGCAGAGTGTCTGCAGAAACCCTGCAAGCAACCTCCGCCTGATTTTGGAGGTGAGCAGGAAGAATTGGTGTTCATTTTTCAGGCCTCTCTACTACAACAGAGGAGTTGGGGACCTGGAGCAGGCTCAGCTCCATGGAGCCTTTTGTGTCACACACCACCTCAAACCCACCTCCCAAGCCTACAGGGTTTTATTAAAGAACACACCTCAGATTGGAAAGAGACAAAGAAATGCCTGTAAGCTTTAGGTGAACAGCCAGAGACTTCAACTAAGACAAGTGCACATATGACCAGAAAAGTCACCCGTAGGAGACCTTTACAAAACACTAATTCCTAATTGCTGCATTAGTGCCAATTTAGCACCCCCACTCACCCCTCCTGCCCCCAAGGAAGGCTCCTTCACAGGGAAAAATACCCACTCCAATACTAGCAGCATGTCATTGCAATCCTTTGTTGTTTTTTTTGTCTAGTGCCAGCTGTGTTGCCTTCTCTCTTAATGCACAGCTGGTGCCTGTTATTGTGAAAGGCAGCATGGAAATAAAGACTCATGAGTGTGGCCTCATGTTTAATTAGAAGCTAATGTACTATTATTATTAGGCACTAAAGGAAATGTACTGGTGAAGCAGTGTTTGAGCTGTTTTAAAAGCATTTTATAAGTGTACTTTCCCCTTGCCTTGCTGGTGTGAACCACCTTTAATAGGAGGTGCAAGACTGCTGTTACCTGGTCTGGCAGCCCTTCTGCAGTTCAGGCAAGTACTGGAATTTAGGTATCTTTAATCTCACTGTTCAGGAGACTGTGAAATAGGAGGGAATGATGTGTGCTAGGCCAAGCCAAGTGTTTAAGCTTGAGAGACCAACTGGTCTGTGGTTGAATTTGCTATACTGAGACACTGATTAAGCACAGCTTAATGAAACATGGCCACCTTATTGGTCTCCAAAGATGTGGAAGGAAGCAGGAGGAAAATGACAGGGGTTTTTTGCTGAATGAGAAGTTTCACTGCCAGTACTTTTAGGAACTTGCTGGGACTGCCATGCTCTGCTAAGAGAGGCATTGCTTTGTAACCTCCACGTAGTGGCATGAGCTTGGCTTCACCATCTACTTTTTAATACAAATTCATTCTCCATGAACAGCTACAGCATAAGAGGAAAGCATCCCAGTTGTACTTCAATGTGTTACATGCATAAAGGTCAGGTTATGGGAGGCTTTATTCTAGAGTCTTATTCTGTAAGTAACAAACATCTCCCCATTCCTTCAAGCTCCTTACTTTCTCTAAAGCTATAGGGAATGTAAAACAGGGTAGCTTTACACGACAACAATTTGGGCTTCAACATCACTGAAGACAAGGCTGGATGGAGCTCTGAGCAACTAGACTGAGTGGAAGGTGTTCCTGCCCAGGTCAGGGGGTCTTTAAGGTCCCTCCTAACCCAGGCCATTCTATGACCACTAAACATTTGTGTTCTGCTGCTGTTGGCCAATGGGTTTGTAGTTGTTTTATCTACTCCAAAATACAGACAAATTGCGGAACACAATCTTTTATTAATAACAGGCCACATTTGTACTTCGAAAAGATTGAAATTAAAAGGTGTATTAAAACATACCCACTCTAAGCAATCTATTTTCTTCAGTAGAAAAAAAAAAAAAAGCATACAACAGGTAGAAATCCTATATACACAGTATATCAGTTCTAGTCATCAGCCCCTCCGAACAGTGTTTTGCAAATTGGTACAATGGTGTTAGAACAGACCACGCAGTTCCAGTCCAGTATGAATTTCAGCTTTTGCTGAAAGACAAACCACTAGGCACCTAGTCCAGTTTACCAATCTCAGAATACATACAAGGTAGTATTGTACATGAAGACAGCGGTGTCAAGCTTTTACTTCTGCTTATTATTTTTTGAATCCTGCCTTGTTATTAAGTCTGCCTCATAAACTTTGAGTACATGGTAATCTGTAATCAATGTCTCCATTACAAAATGTAGCAGAAACCTGATTAACTGTACCTTAAATAGCCCTTTCCTCAACTCCTGCACTAATTTCAGGCAGATTGGTGTTGTGCTTATTCTACACTGGAGGCTTTCAGCCCAAAATACTGATCACTGCAATGAACCACAAATCTATGCCATCTTTTTTTTTTCTTTTTCTTTTGAGGAAAATTTAAAAAAAAAAAAGCATAATGTTAGTTCTTAAATTAGTTTGGCACATTAAAAAAAAAAAAAAAAAAGCAGGGGGAATGCACAAGTCGCATCCTTCTCTCACAATGTCCTTGGGAATGTCTGGATCCAGGCAGGGCCGGCAGGTGTAGAATGAATGACACAGACCACGGCGTGGCAGACTCCAGCTCCTGGCCTTGCCCCTGGCCTCAGTCACACTCAAACACCTCAGTCCATCAGCTGCCACTGCTGCTGAGCGCATCCCTGCAGAGCTGGAGAAGGCCCTGAAGAGCCGAGCTCCAGCAGCCTCCTCGCACCAGGTAAAAAGGCACCACTCTGCCCCTTTCACTTAAGTGTCACTTAAGAACACAGTAAGTGAGCTGTTCCTGCCCTGCTGAGCAGGTGGGAGCAGGGTCTGGCACTTGGGTCTCGGCAGGTCAGTGTGAGCCCCGTGCTTCAGGAGAACCTCCACTGTTTTCGCGTGGCCCCCTCGCGCAGCCAGGTGAAGAGCTGTGAACCCCTCATCGTCAGAAACATTGATATTCTCTGCACTGACAAGTTCTTCTACTACCTCAGAGTGCCCGTTTTCCGCAGCGAGGTGCAACGCTGTCCTATTTAGAGGCCCCCTGGCTAGAACGCTGGCCCTTTCATCCACCAGCAGCTTTGTCGTGGCCAAGTGGCCGCTGCGAGATGCCAAGTGCAGGGCCGTGTACCCTTCTGCCGTGGCGGCCTCCACGTCTGCCCCGTGCTTGAGGAGCAGCCTGGAGGTGCTGGTGTGGCCTGTTTCGGCGGCTATGTGGAGAGCAGTCTGCAGGAGCCCGTTCTGGACGTTGACGTCCGACTCCAGGTCGATGAGGAGGCGAGCGACGCGGTAGTGACCCCGCTGGGCGGCCAGGTGGAGCGAGGTCCTGCCGTCCACGGTCTGCACATTGACGTCGGCGCCGCGCTGCTTGGCCAGCAGCTTCACGATGGGGAGGTGGCCCTGCCAGGCGGCGTAGTGGAGGGGCACCCAGTCATCCTTGCCCTTGACGTTCACGTTGACGCCTCTTCTCAGCAGGATGCGCACGATGTTCTCCTGGCCGTACTGGCAGGCTATGTGGATGGGGGCTCTGCCCTCAAAATCCACCTCGTTCAAGGACGCGTTCTTATCGAGCAGCATTTTAGTGCTGAAATCGTCCCCGTTTTGGGCAGCAAAGTGAAGAGCGGTCCACTGGTCCTCATCTTTGGCGTTGACGTTGATTTTCCTGGCCATGATCAGCTCCACAATGCTTTTGAATTTCTTCTCGATGGCTATGTGAAGAGCAGTGGACCCTTTCTTGTTGGTGAGGTTAGGGTTAGCATTGTACAGCAGGAGCCACTTGACACATTCTTCTTGACCTGCCTCAACAGCCAAGTGCAGAAGGCTGGAATTCCCGTCTAAAACAATGTCAACATCTTGGGGCTGGAGGATCTTCATCAGCTTGCTGGTATCTCCAGATAAAATTGCCTCAGTTAGCTTCCTCTTCTGAATGTCTGTAGTACCAATATCTAAATGGACAGAAGGAATAAAAAGATTCTTCAGAGTGGTGAAACACTGGGAACAGGTTACCCAGAGAGGCGGTGGATGCCCCATCCCTGGAAATATTCAGGTTGACCTAACTGAAGGTGTCTCTGCTCATTAAAGGTCCATTCCAACCCAAACTGTTCTAAGATTCTATGGAAAAGACAGCATCACTATTCTGATACTCGTCACACCTTACCTGGTCCTTGGCTCCAGCAATGAGCTGCCTGCAGAGCAATCCATCCCCACAACCCACAGGAGCCCCAGAACATTTTCAGGTCAGATTTGGGCCCCCATTAACTCTGTTTCTTGTGGCATGAGGACTGAAGGATGTTGTAGTTCATCTCCCTGCACTAACCATTTCATACCTAACTGGAAAACAGACGTCTGGGATTTGCAGCACTGGACTGAAAAGTGAGGGGGTCTTTAATACAATGGTCCCAGGGGCTGCTGAGAAGGTGGCTTGAATCCTCTCAAAAACTAAGGTGCTCAGGTTTAGGCTTAGTATAACAGAAAAAGCCACAAACTCAGCTGATCTGACTGTGCAGTGGCTTTAATCCTGTGTCAAGCGGGACGCTGGACTAGTAGTGACCTCCCTTCCAACCAACAACGTGACTGAATTGTTGAATTCAGAACTGAAATCTGTAATTGCTTTAATGGGAGTTTACTCCTTCACAAAAGTAAATGAGATTTATTATTTCTCATTAGATCATGTTTGGGAAGCACGTAATTTTTTTTTAATTATTATTTTTTCCTTTTAAATAACTACCTCCAGTAAACAAATTTTTAGTTCTGACAGCAAGAGAAAGGAAGGCTAACAGTAATTTCCAGAATGCTATTCCACTCTCCAACCCATTGACTCCCATGCCCCAGTCCAAACAACTACAAAGGAAAACTTGACCATTACCTGAACTCTCCCTTTCAAAGGAGAGGGAAAGGGAGCCTCTGGATGAAAAAGCAGAATCTACAGATGAAACTCCTGAAAGCCGCTTGTCACTGGAGGCAAGTTTGGACTCAGAAGAGCTGCGGCTGAGATCCTCAGGGCCTTCCATAGTCTGTGAAATCCCTGAATCCAACTGGGACAACAACTCTGAGAGACTGTAATCCTTAACTGATGGCAGAGCAGGCTCCTGTTTCTTCTGGGACAGTGCACAAATCCCCTTCAAGAGAAGCACACAAGCATTTTAGAAAGGTCAGCAAACAAAACTGAGCACGAGGCCCTACAAAAGAAACATAAATCTGCCAGTTTGCAGGTAGCATTTAAATACTGTTTGTATTAAATGAAACCTATGAATAAGGTCACAGAGATGTTTCAGAAGCAGGAGGGCAGCTTCCATCAGTACTCACAGAGCCACTAAAGCCACATGGCTCGTCTGTCTACAGTGGTTTTTAAGATCAGTCACACCCACATAGTTCCAGCCTTTATCTCCTAACTGTTCTGCTCTCCCTCCACAGAATAAGATGCACTTGCATTTGGTTCTGCCCTGAGGTTTTCCTGAGCTGGTCTATGACCTGCTGTCACTTGTGCATTCCTGTCCCTCACCAAGACCCACTTCTACCAAGCAAGGTGGTGCTCAAAAGCAGCAAAGACAAGGCTTAGGACCTTCCAGGTCATAGAGGAGCTTGTTCCTCCCAAAACCCAGCAAGTTCGAACACGAAGTAAAAGTGAAAATACCTCAGGCTGCTGCTCTGGGGCATTCTTGGAGTCCAGGTCCTGAGTTATCATCTCTTTTGTTTCATCTTCCGGCTTTTCACAAAGGGCCTCTGTTTCTGAAGTGATTTCTTTGGAGAAAACAAGAGAAGGTTTTAGTGCTTGGTTTTCTTAGGAGACTTTTTGGGACACCCTGCTTGCTGCCTTTCACTATCAATAGAACTTAAAAGCTCTGAGATACCGTGGGAGAAAAGACTCCAATCCTGACCATTCCATCTCACACCTTATCGCTGGGCACAAGTGTGCAGCCAAGCCAAGGGTACACAGGGCTGCCCAAACAATTCACCTTCAGTCACCCCAGACTGGTGTTACACAGGGGCCACGCTGCAGGACTGTGACATGGGAACCACTGTCCTCCTGGCAGACTTGGACTTTTTTTTGGAAGATGGGATCCCTCTTCCCTTCAGTCCTTGATCCTTGTTTGAGCAGGAGGAGGGGGAAGAGGCAAATCTCTCTCATTGATGCTAAATGAAGCTACCTGGTGACAGCACTTGCTACATCCCTGTGCACATTTGAATTCAGGACAGGTGCTCTGGAGAAGTTCAAGCCTTTTACTGGCAGAGAAGTGACTGTACAAACAGTCTCATTACAAGAAAACAATTCAGTTTCTCAACATCTGACAAATTTTCAAGAGCCAGGCCCTTCAACGCTTTGGTGCACTGCAAACCACACCAACTCCAGCCTGGCCAATGCCCCAACACACACTATCAGAAATAAACATAATTTCTGGCTAAATGGACCGACTGGTTCAGTACAAGGCTTATTCCTTGTGTGTTTACATAACATTGTCATGGTCAGACATGTCCTCAGATAATCCCTTCCTCCACAAATGAGTAAGTGGCCTGTATCATTGTCTCCACCACACAATGTGCTCTGTTTATTCTGTCACAGAGCTTCTCAGCGTTTACCCCAAGGATTAGCAGAGTCCTGAGCAATAACGTGACTCACAGAAGAATAAATGGGCAGCCAAGTTACGAGGAAATCTTACCTTGAAATGTTGGCCGTTCACCAGGATCATCTTGCCAACATTTCTGCATTAGTTTGATCAAGTTATTACATGAATGAGGTCTGGATTTGGAAACAGCAGGTAGCTCTGGGCGGTGGCCTTTAACTACTTTTACCATAATATGTAAAATGTTGTTTTCCTCTGTGAAGCAAAAGCACACAAATTTAGATGTCTCAGCAAAAGAAATCACTTATCTTTTTTCTAAGAGCATTTAGAGTGCATTAGGTTGAAAATTTGTTTTCACACCTTTTTTTCTAGATTTCTTATCAATAGGGGAAAACAATTTTTGGTTGTCCCCTTCAAGGAGATATTTTTCAATGCAGTAACACCTGCTTCTCATGTATCACTTAAAAACAATTTTCAGTGACTGTGTTCTTTTTCCACCCATTAAAGATAAAGAACAAAAGGAAACAAAAAAAACAAACCCTCAAACAATTCTTTGCTACCTCTCTTTGGATTTCCGTATCTGCTGTAAGAAAACAGAACCTTAAGTTTTATTTAGACCAGGTACCTGAACTGTTCATAAAGGTGAAGGAAGAACACAAATCAAGAGGTGCAGCAATGCAGCTCCTGACTGTAAATCAACCACTTGGGCTAAACGGAATCCCTCACTGGGAGAAAAACTAATAGTAGACTGGAACTTGTTGGGACATGTTTGCTATACATAGGCCAGGCACAGACACAGGAAAGTCATAAAGAATAAATAGCTGCCTGTTGAGCGGTGCATTTACTGCAGGGTGGAACAGGGCTTATTCTCACAGACATCTTTTTTTTTTTTTTTAAGGAACAAATCTGTACCCACCATCTACAAATAAACTACAGAACCTCTCTACAGAGGAGCAGCTTCTGAACAACAGCAGAGCTGCCTGCCAAGTTGGCTTTGCCAACACATCAGAAGTCTGTGCAGGCCACACACTGATCTGGAGCTGTGCAGCAAACTCCAGCAAAAGCAGGTATGTGCAGACATGGGCTCCTGGAGCAATACAGGTTCTGTTTTCACAACGCAGGAGAAAGGAGGACTTGAGCTTGTGATCAGAATTTGAGAGATTAAAAGTGTCTACCACACACGACTGACAGAAATTGGAAGTCATGAACAAAATCTGGGGTTGGTGGGGCAAGAGGCATGCTTGTCAATGGAAAAAGATAACACACAACTTACCTGCAAAAGGCTTCTTCTGTGTAAGAACTCCCCAAACCACAATGGAAAAGCTACCAAAAAAAAAAAAAAAAAGCAAAAACATTATTTCTAGAATTTTTTTTTAAACAAAACCAAAAAACTCACAAAAGTATAATTTATTTTCTTTGTCCCTTCACTTTTGCATCTAATTCAGCTGATGAGCACACACAAAGAACCATGATTTCAAAGTCTAGCTTGGGCAGGGAGGAACCTGAGGCAGCAAACACAAGGACTTCCTGAAGGCTGCCAAGTTCTTGGTAGCATTCACCAGCCACTCCACATCTGCACTGACAAAATCAGAGAAAGCATTACAGTGGATTTAATTTAATGCTTCTACCCTGCAAGATGACTTTAGAGGAATCAATTTAATTTAGAATAAGAGATATCTCTTTAATCTACAACTGTGATTTCCTTTTCCTAATAATCTTGCCGTGAAAGAAGAGCCAAAGACCTAGTGATGAAATCCAATGAAGATAACTCAGAATTTTGTCACAGACTCAAAAAGTAAGTCAGGGTGTGCCTTTAGAAGGGAAATTAAAGGTGGGCAGAGTGCCTCCCACTGCCAGTCGCTAACAAATAATTTCAAGACCCAGGATCACCTTCAGTTTTCAAAAAGGCCTCTACCCTACAAAGACTTTGCAAAACCCAAAGTAAATGTGACATGTTGCAAGACAGGGCTCAAACTGGATTTAGGGGTTTCATGTTTAAAAAATGTAAAAAAGGGCTCATTTTAAAGGGTTACTAAAAGTGCATTTAGGTGTTTTCATAGTTCACTGACCTGTACACATCATGTTTGGTATCAAAACACCTGTTTTTCTCCTTGATGCGCTCTGGGGGAAGGTAGGCAATCGTGCCACACAAGCCATCCATGCTGATGTCATGGGAATGGGACAAACCATTGCACTTTGCAAGCCCAAAGTCAGAAATCTGGAAAAAAAAAAAAAAGGAGGGGGAAGAAGGTGAGAAAAGTGCAGGGTACCATTAGACTTTCATGGTGTTCACAAAATATTTTCTGCAAAGAACAACAGATGCAACAGGATGACCCAACAAATATAGTGAAATGCTGTTCAGAAATATTAGGCCAATAAAACATCTCTGGAAGCATAATGCTATGGTAGGTTTTTCTTTATGGTTAAGCTAAAAGAAGAAGGAAAAAAAAAATAAAGGCAAGCAGTTTTTGCAAGCAGCAGCATGCCAGCCCATTACATAGCAAACACAACAAACAGCCAAGACAATTTATTGTAATTTAAACCAGTTGAATTTAGCTACTGCAAACTACTTTAATGTAATTATTGGTCCTGCCACCCCCTTTCCCTACGTAACCTCATGTTGTACAACATGTTTAAATGTCCTGGCTCTCCAATGAACTCTGGAGAATCACTCTTTTAGATATCACTGTCACACTGACCATGCCAAGGAGGACCAAGCCCAACAACAGAGCCACCAAGTGCTACAAAAACCCGAATGGAAACAGACAGACACACACAGACACCCCCCAAAAAGAGGGAACTCTTTTTGGCAGCCAGGAGATACAGCAAGTTGGTGTGGTGACGCAGTGAGTACAGCTGAAATGAGCACAACAAGTGACAGCAAGTTTATAAAAAGGACACACCTCCACTTTAATTTGAAGTGTCAAGCAAATATGCATTCATTTGCTCTCAAAGGCATACCAATCATCAAGCAAACAGATAGGCCAGGAATTTCCTTTGTCTTACTTATTTCCCACTGGACAAAAATGTCTATTATGCCAAGTGGAAATTTCAAGAAAAGTCAAGTCTTTTTGGACCACTGAGCCCACTGATTTTTGTCTACATGTTAGATAAGATTCCCCCTCCCCCTAACTTATACATTCTTTTTATCTAATAAATACTCAGGTTTTTCAATGACTCATTCTCCTTTTGATCTTCACAGCTTCTCCTTTGAGAAAGTTTTCCCTCAAAACAACAAGCATAATTAAAAAAAGCTTTTCTTTTTTTT
>VZRF01010672.1:80875-121583 GCA_013396875.1 Vireo altiloquus | reverse complement strand
TTTTTTTTTTTTTTTTAAATAGGCTCTGACTTTACACTTAGTTTCTCTCTAAAGATACCACAAAACTAGTTGTAACATGTGTCCATTACTGGAAAGGGAGAAAACTGCTGCCAGCTTCAGCCTCCTGGAGAACAGGCAGGTTACACAGCCATGCAAGGAATCTCCCTTTGCCATAAAACAAACAAAGCAACCCACACAGCTTCAGCAAGAACTTCTCCCATGGACAAAGAGCTCAGCAGAGGCATTCTGAGGAGCTGGAGAAGTCCTGTACCCTAGAACACAGGTATATCCAACCTGTTGTCCTTCTTTAATGTGTAAGGTAATGTGGGAATGACTTTAAGAACGAAAAAGCCTGCACACTCACCAAAAAAAAAAAAAAAAAAAAAAAGGAAAAGGAAATCATCTGGAGGAATAGTTTCTTGTCCTTGTAGAGCTACACTCTCAGAGAGGGACTGCTGGACTCCTCAGCAAGGCAAGCCTTGTAGCCAAGGAAAGCAGCGAGCAGTCAAGAAACCCACGTCCACAAGCCAGGTCACCCTGGGATGAGCCAAACTGACCACCCCAGGAAATGCTGCATGAGTCTGGGGCACTCAGTGCTGCACAGGAGAACAAAAGCACAACACCAGCATCACACCAGGCTGTGGTGTCAGGCTAATAAATGAACCGAACGCTGCAAGTCTGAACGGATCCAACGTGGTGAAGCGCTGCTCTCCTTTGATTAACGTGAAGCACAGGCTTGTATACACCTCAAGAAACCCAGGCATAATTAAAGCCACACACCTCCCTCTTTGTCTAAACAATGCCGTGTTTCCTACTGTGTGAGTTAAGAAATAAAGATGAAATGCAGACAGCAGTCCTGTGTTCGGAGCCCCCAGCTACCACGGTGTGTGAACCTAAGGCTGCGGCCTAAGGCAGAGCTGAGCGCTCCAGACAAAAAAAGTCACCCTACAAACAAAGAAACAGCTAAAGTTCATAGTATACACCCTCCCTGGCCTAGCAAGAGCTTCACCTTTTGGAGCTGTCCCAACCTAGTATGAACGATTGGGTGTTACGCCAATAAAGAAAAAAATCACCTGCAGAGCAGGGCTTCGACCATACCAAACTCTGCAGGAGAAAGCACTGGAAACTGAGCAATTGTTAGCAACAGAACAGTGAGCTTCTGCAGGCAGCTTTTCCTGGCTTTTACTAGTTCCTCTAGGGCGAATTTTCCACGCTGCACGGTGTATTTAGTCATGCAGGTTCATTTACACACCAGTGGGAACTGCGCAGTGGGTGGAAGACACAGCCATTTAAACCTGGCCCGTTTTGCCTTTAAACTGCTTGCCAGGCACCTCGTTCTGCAACAGCCCTGCTGGGGAAGGCAGTGAAAGTGGAGCACCCTTCCCCATTCCTTCCTCCACATCCCTGCCAGGCCTCGCAGTCCACCCCGGGCCCTGCAATCTGTGACCTCGCTCCTCGCCATCGCTCATTCCAGGTGGGTCTCCTTCAGAAGCGCCCGTGGTGTGGGCAGGGGAGACACGGAGGCGACAGAACTGCTCCATGCAAAACCCGCGGCGGGGAGGTGGGACGGAGGGAAAAGCAGCCTTGGCCAAAGCCCACGCAGGCAGCAGGGATGGTTCATGTTCAGGCAGCTCTGCTCGTTAAAGGGCGGCATGAGAACCAACACGTGAGCGCCGAGCAGGGATGGGAGCCGCACGTGTTCTCCTGCCCACTTCCAGCAACACTCGCCTCACCGAAGGACTCCAAGATCTGAAGATTTCCATTTATTTATTTATTTATTTTTAGTTTTGTTTTTAACTCATGCATGTGTACTCTTTCTCCGCTTCTGCCGTTCGTGGATTTTTCCATTCTAGGTCATGCAAAAACACTTACTTGCATAGCTACAACAGCTACTACAATCAGCTATCCCAAGCACTGCAGAGATCCAGTTCCCAGGAACCAAATGAGTGCTTGGAAAGTGCTTTTTCTTACTCATGACTCCTGACAGACTGCCCTGAACTCTGCACTCAGCTTCTGATCCTTTATGTCATTTTTCTGCAAGCAAAACTCAAGAACCCACTGCAGTGGACTCAGGGACAGAGCTCACCAAAAGGTTTTCTGCATCAAATCCATTGGATTAATTTTTAATCACTGCTGGAACATCCAGCATTTTAATCTGTACAAAGTCTCTTCACTTGAATATTGAGAATGCCCCCACATTAGTCTATGGGTATTTAGGTGTCTGGAAGCTGGGGAGGTTTCCCTTCTTTGTTTTTTCTGGGGGTAGGGGAAAAAGACTGTTACAACATTTTTGTTCTTTAAGAAATGCCTGAAATTCTAAATAAATTTTCACAGGTCACAGATTTGGACTACTAAAAATTACAACTAAAAATTAATTCCAAATACCAACACAACCTGCACTTCAAACCTCTGTCTTTACTTCAGCGATTATGAATGCACTTCACTTGGCTTCCAAAAAGAATCTTCCTGAAATAGACTGTATTTCTATCCTTCTCCAACCTGCTCTGAAGCTTTTAACTCCTCCAAACCCAGGTGGGACATGTGTAATGCTCTTTTCAGAAGCAGCACAAATCGAAGCCAAACATCCATTTTAATCCATTGTGAATCTGCATTACTGCAACAGGGATGGTTTTGTTCCCTCCCCTAAGCCACCACAGTTAGATCAATCAGAGAATTGATCAAGGTGCAAACCAGCTTTGTTGGTTGGGATTAAAGAGCCATGCAATAACAGCCCTGCGTGGAAACCTTGACCAGGAAGGGCAGCAAACAGGCAGAAGGGACACACAAAACAGACTCTCCTCATCTGTAATAACAGGAGAGCAAGTGCAGCTGATAAAAAAGTGGCTGTGCTACCTACACCAGGCAGTCTAATAAAAAAAAGAGACAACTGCTCTTTACCAGCCTGGCCTCTGGGTATTACTTGGACCTGCAGTTAACAACCTACATGAAGATGCTTTCTGATCACGAAATTTGCCATCTGACTAGGCTGCTTCTAACTCCCTGCTCAGAAATTTTGCAGATGAAACAAATAAAAGTGATGCCCATGGAGGCCACATATCTATCCAGACCATCAGCACGGTACAACACAGCAGCAAACTTCACACTGGTTTAAACTGGAGAACTGGGAGGGGAGAAAAGAGACTGAAGTTACTTAAAGCAGCACACAGCTCAGAGCAGCTCGTTCTGCTTCAAGTTGTTTAAAACCAAAATCTGGGAGATGAAAAATAACTAGTCGGGTTTGTCTCTGTGTGTGCATGAACCCACACATATACACGTGTGTGTCTGTGTGTCTATGTGTACAAATAAATATATATATATATATATGTGGCAAGATGAGGAGCTGCAGAAAAACCCCAACAAACCCAGGCTGGATAGTGGGAGAAACAAGAAATTAAAAATAATGTTTCTGCCCAAAAGTATTAAGTTGCAGGCTGGTATAATTTTAAACACTTGAGCAAAAAGTAACACTCTTGACCGTGAGATACTGGAAGACAGGAAACCTGTGAAGCAGCGACAGAGATCACAAGGGCATGGTAGCTGGCAACAAGTTGGGCATGAGATTTCTGCACGTGGTGGGGTGTTTATTCTCCTACCAAGGGCCCTGGAGAGAGATCACATCGCAGCAGGGAAGGAGCAGACTCACAGCCCACGAGGGCAGCGCTGGAATGTGGCATTGCTTCCCCTGTGCCAGCGATTGCCACATCACAGCAGCTCAGGGGACACATCCAGAATGTGTGTGGAGGACAGGAGAGCTGAAGAATGAGCTCAAAAGATGCTGTCCATTGAGCAAAGAGATGTCAGACAGCATGTAAACATTGAAAGACTGAATATAAGGAACACTGGAGAAAGGGGCAAGGAAGGATCTTGTTGGTACAAATAGAAGTAAAAGGTTGACACGAAGGGAGAAAAAAATGCAGGCTGATTCCTGCTAGCAAAGCCTGCCTGGATATGGAATAATCCTGCCGAGGAAAGCACAATGTGTAAGGCGAACAAGAGGGAGCAGGACAGGGCAGGGAAGGGAGCTCCCACCACCAACTCACAAGGGAGGATGGATGCATCCATCTACCAAAAAAACAGCAAAGCTTTACCTTGTGCTGTCCATATTATACACAAACATTTAAAATCACCAGGGAATCCCCCAATGTGCCCTTTCACAGAGTTAATACCTGTCTACCTATATCCCTGCTCAGGGTATTCCCATCCTGCTAATTATCCTCCCAAGAACAAAATTCAGCACACGCTTATGTAATGCACAGGCTTTATGATATGGAGGCACCCACTTGATGATAAGTTCTGCACAGCAGCACTGCCTTAGTCACCAGCCTCGCTCAGGGATTTACAGTGAGCATGGTGCTCATAAAAGGAGCAGGGTGTGTTTGCATTTAACTGCAGGATGGCACAGCAGCATTTCTAACACTCTCCACTGGAACACTGACTGTTTCCTGGCTCAAGGGCAAACGGTTTATAAAAGTCCTCCCTACTTCCAAACTCTTCTTTTGCAGTCTGCACCATCTCCTCACTCACCTTAGGACTCTATTAGGGACAGGTCACCTACTAAATTAATGCCAACACTTAAAAACACTTCAATCAGCAGGTCCATTAGCCTTCCAGCAAGAAAATGCAGGGCTGGAAATCAAGCTGCAGGGTTTGAAATTTAATTATAAATTTCATGTCACACAAAAAGGTTTGGAGCCGCATTTTTAAAGTGAAGGCACCTCACAGATAATGTGCATCTCTTATTTTGCATATAGGTCCTTGTGTCTGCTTTCCTTCTTGGAGGGGTTTCCAAGATGCCTGTGGATGTAAAAGACTGCTGGCTGGAAAAGGTTTGGATTAGACCATTCCTTTCTGAACTCCACAGAAATGATCTGAAGACCTTCATGTGTTTCATACAGAAGCAAGAGCTGAGGGATGTCAGCAATGACCTCACCAGGGACTTTTTTATTTTTGTACATTTTGCACTTTGCCCCCTTGTGTGACATCACCACCCAGATGTAGGCTGTGCAGCAGGCAGAACATCAGGCACTTCAACCTCCTGAAACAGTGAGAAAAACACAGCCTTCCTATCTTGGCTCGTGGATGAGTCAAGAATTAGGAATTTAAGAAGTTATGCAAGCCAGCATGAACTTTTAAGTAAATAAATACTTAGCAAAGGCCTCTCAGCACCAGCGTGTGAGAACAGACTTAGAACAGTTCAAATCCTGATGCTGTGGTCATAATAGCATGACCACCTGTAGATGCCTCCTACCTCAGAAAGAAAATCCTTCTAAGAAACTAATCACTAAGGTCTAGTAAAAAATCTGAGACCATCACAGGTGTGATTTCATTAGTGGCACACCTCTTATGGTTCCAACCCTCTCAAGACATCAGGAAATCTGTCTTGATCAGTGAGGGGGTGAGGAAAACAGGGAGCAAATGGATATGGCATTGCTAAAAAAACACAATTGAACACTAAAAAAATCAGGGAAAAAACTGTATTTCAGTCTCTTTCCTCTCTTAAAAGAAAGTTGAGAAAGCAAGTCCAGCTCTCAAAACAGAACCTCCAGCAGACAAGGCTAACAAGTTTTCCAGCTTACTCTAGAAATGGGTAATGAAAAGAATTTCATGCTGTTACAGCCACAAAAAAAATTCCTTTCAGTGACCTCTGGTATGCATGAACAGTCAGGACAGAGATACTTCCTCACCATACACGCTCTAAGCAAATGAAAATGAGTTGCCTCTGGGAAGGCTTCTCCAGACTCCAGCTGTAAATGAGATCTCTGCATTTAGTGGTGCAGACAAAGACCTAGAACAAGGCAACCACGGGAACTGTGAAGTGGCAAAGAGGATTCAGAGGTTCACACCTCTTTTCTCTCCCTGTTCTCACTTGCCTCACAACCCCACTGCAAGAAAATTTGTAGCAGGGCCCATTAGGTCTAAAAACCAGAATTCACTACGTTCTTCTAATATTTCAGGAGGGTTCTCACAAGTTCCCTAACTCTATTTATGCACCAAAACGGTGCATAAACCAGATAGGGGCTCTATTTGGGTGGATTTTAATTTGAGAATCAGAGGGGTTGGATCAGTGGGCATTTCTCTAATTCTAAAGGAACGCTGCTGGTTTCTCTCAGGCTTTTTTGCATCTGGCAGGAGCCATGAGGGAACATCCAAAGGTGGGACCCTAGCACAGAGCGTCCAGTGCGTACCTTGACGTGGTAGTGAGCATCCAGCAGGATGTTTGCAGGCTTGAGGTCCAGGTGGAGCAGGGGAGGGGACATGCAGTGCAGGAAGTTCATCCCCACTGCTGTCTCGTGGATGATGCGGAAGCGCAGTTCCCAGGGCAGAGGCTCGGATGCCAGGAGCTTTTCCAGAGACCCTGTCTCCATGTATTCCATGACCAAGCCGACAGGCTCTTTGCAGATGCCGTAAACAGGAAGGATGTAGCGAAACTTTGCCATTTCCATCTTCCTGGCTTCTTCCAGTAACTCCATGCGCTCCCTGTGTGGGAGAGAATGGCAGGTGAAGGATGGAGAAGCTGCTTCTCCTCACGCCAAACGTGCCCGAAACATTTCTTATAAAAACAAACACCACATTTCATGATCATCCCCTGACTGACCCACGCTGCCCCTCACTGGCCTGCACTCCAGGTGCGTTTCCACATTTACTAATTTTGGGTTTTATGCTTTCAATGGTAGGCAGCTCCCAGCTGCAGGACCACAGGTGAGCCCTGCTCTCCTGCAGTTTGAATATCCCAAGTGCAAAGCCCATCTCAAGGCTTTGATGCTTAAGCTGTGCTGTTCAGAAGGAGGATGATACACCTAGAGCCCAGGTTTACCACTGCTGTAGCTCCTTGGGCTGAAGTCATTAACCTTTTGTGAGTCATAAGGCTGTGTTAATCAGAAAAGAGCACAGACAGCATCACTTCAGCAAGCCTGCTGGTGTATCCTGAGCGTACGCAGACCCAAACCCTGGGAGAGGAATCCTTGGGACCCACCATTTAGGGGAGCAAACTGCCTGCTGTAGCCAGGGAGACACAACAAAAGCCTCCCCGAAATACAGATTTGACAACTCCAAAACTGTGCTCACTCAGCTCCAGCAGATCCAGAAAAACTCCCAGCACATCATTTTCAGTGATGTAACAGGCCCGGTCCTGGCAGCTGTAATGAGCACCCCGGGTTGTTTACAGGTCACTTCAGCCTGACCCTGCACAGGGTTAAGTGTTACTCAGTCCGAGCTGCAGCCTCCCAGGTCAAGACCCTTAATTGCTGTGCCTTTCTTTTATACCTCACTCACAGCCTTCTGCAGCAGCCCACAAGGACTCAAGGGGAACAGAGGAAACAAGGCTGCTCTCCCCATGCTGACAGAGAGGAACACGTGATGGTTTAAAGATCCTTCAATCTGTAAAAACTGCATTATTAGCGTTGATGGACCGTGCCCAGAGCAGCTTTGGGCCACAGGCACTGACACACCACTATTGCTGTCATGAATTCACAGAAGAGGACACGGGGAGGTCAGACAGGTAATATTTCCCGAGCAGACCCTCTCTTATTTACGCAACAGCTCCTGCAGTGTACCCGAAGATGTGCACACTATCTAATGGACAAGAGTGCCCTGTGCCACTAACAAGTGATGCTGGTTACCCCTGTGGGAGCCTCATGGCAGAACCTCAGCTCAATCCAACTGGTTTGGCTTTTAAATTTTAAATCCAAGGCCAGCTAGAAGCACTGTCCACTTCTAAAGAGAGAAAGCACCAAGTCCAGCCTTTGCACAGCCAAGTCTTTTCTTCCTGTGTGTCCCCCCAATGCCTGGATGACTTGGGAGAAGCTGAAATGAAGCCTGTGAGGGACCCTTGGATTTTGGGAGCTGTCACTTGGCCCTCAGACTCGGCAGTAGGACACTCCCCAAGGCTGGAGCATGGTCTGCTGCCTGCTGCTCACCTGCTGTGGCAACCTGCAATAACCTGATGCAGGTAACACTTCCCACCAGGGCCTAGCCAGGAGCAGCAAACCTATTGCAGAGGCAAGATCAGGCTGAAAAATGGTTTTAAGAGGGACGTACACGCTGGGAGAGAAAAGAAAAAGATAAGGGAAATATTTTCTATTAACCATGTTGGCTCCTGCTGCTCCCTACAGCAAATTTCTTGTGAAATAATTGCCTTTGCAGACAAGTACCCAGTTTGCTCCTTGGCACGCTGGAAGGGAGCGCCCGTGAATAACACAACCAACTCCTTGCCCCCAAGCCACACGCACAGCCAGCATAATTCTCCGGGCCTCGGCGGGCTGAGCGCTGGAGTCAGGGATGTAAAACACCCGTCTGAGCCCTCCCAGGCAAAGCAAGAACCCAGCAGCAGCCGGAGTCTGACAAGGACCACTAGACTCCTCGGGATGGGGCTCCGGGGCTGACGACAGCCTCAGAAAGCATCAGCAAAAACACAGACTGGCTGCTCGAAATGGGGTGTTTTCTACAAAACCAGAAATTTTCTGTGTCAATGAAATAATTTTTTTTTTTTTTTTAAAAAAGCTCCCTTTCTGATTGGAACTCAGTGAACTGAGTGAATTCGCAGACTAACAGGCGAGTGCCCTCTATCTAATTTGCCTGTTTAAATAAAGCCCCCATGCAACAATTACCACCCTTAGCACTTTCCCATACCCAGAGCATTCAAAACTGCATCAGCCAGAGGCCTGGTACAGCCGGGGAGACTCGTCGGCTTTCAAACAGCTTTCAAACAGGCCCCTGTCACCTTTTGAAAACAGAAAAGGCGAGAAGACAAAAGAATATAAAGAGAGCCAAAGCAGTCATTAGCCGAGTGCCGGAGCGCACTTGCATTAATGGCACGAACACAAACAGCTCGTTAAGCCGAGATCTCCTCCATCGGGCGGAGATCAAAGGTCTCTCCCTTCCCTTTCCCCTCGCAGGATGCCCTGGGCACAGAGCGAGGCGCTCCCTAGGCGAGCTGCATCCCTCCGCTGAGCCCAGGGCGCTGCGGGCATGGAGCACATCAAAGGAGGGTTCGGGGGCGTGTGTTGTGCTCCCCGCTTACTCCGGTGCCTAGGAATCACCCCGCACCATCCGGAGAGAAGGAAAAGCAAAGCTCCCGGTGGGGTTTCTCAGTGCAGAGCCATGTGTCTAGCCGCTGTTTTGTTAAGAGTTTCTTATGCAGTACCTAAAGAGTCGGAATTATCTCCTCCAGGCGCCTCGGCTCCGTTCAACTCTCCCTCCAGTGCTGTATCCTAACTTTATGGTAGTAAAGGGAAAAAGAGAAATGGGGGAAGGGGAAATGAAAAGGGGAAAGGAAAAGGAGAAAGAAAAAGAGGGAAACGGAGAGGGAAACGGAGAGGAGAAAGAGGAGAAAGAGAAGAAAGAGAAAGAGAAGAAAGAGAAGAAGAAAAAAGAAAAAAGAAAAAAGGAAAAAATAAGAAGAAAAGAGAAGAACGAAGAAAAAAGAAAAAATAAGAAGAAAAGAGAAGAACGAAGAAAAAAGAAAAAATAAGAAGAAAAGAGAAGAACGAAGAAAAAAGAAAAAATAAGAAGAAAAGAGAAGAACGAAGAAAAAAGAAAAAATAAGAAGAAAAGAGAAGAACGAAGAAAAAAGAAAAAATAAGAAAAAATAAGAAAAAAGAGAAAAAGGAAGAAGAGAAAAAAAGAAAGAAAAATAAAAAGAAGAAAGAAAGAGCTCACACACAGGACAGCTGGGGTCATGTAAATCACAGGGTGCACACACTTTCTCCTGTAATAGTACCAGAGGACAGGGCCCACACATCAAGCGCTGGGTCCAGTGCCAAAGAACATCTCTGTCAGAGGATAAGCCAGCACAGATCAGCCGTTTTCAGGCAACCAGAAACATTACATGAATGGAAGATCTCCAAACAGCTGTCTGCTTCCACTCCAAGTCAGACCCCGGACAGATAGGGCTGCATTCCTTGGATTTTCCTTGTGAAAAACGAGGTTTACATTTTTGGTAACATTTTAACCTTTTAATAAAGGACAATGGGGAAAAAGACAATAAAGCAAAATTGAACAGCGCTGGGTGCTTGGCATTCAGCTCAGAGTACACTTGTTATTGCAGAGACACATTTTACATGTTTTTCTTATTGCATTAACCAGTTGTATACTCATAAACAATTATGCATACTCAACCTTTTCTCCAAACTAGTTTATATGTTTTAGGAACTGTTTAGCATGGCTCTTCTTCGGGTCTGATTTTTTTAGAGCATGTGCATTTTTTGGCTGTAGTTTTAATTAGTTTTTTATTATCACTTTTAGCTTGGGCTTTGGTCCATGGTTTTTAGAGATGATAGTTGCAGGTAATTGGTATGTCAGTAGCAGGAGTCTCCATCATATGTTCATTGGATGTTATCTAAGCAGACAGTTCAATTACCACAGACTAATCAGCTATTTCACTATTATGTCTAAGTTTAATTAATAACAGAAATAAAAACTGTATCTTTATAGCAAAACTACTTTAACATTATACATACAGCATCCATTTTAGTATTTGTGAAAAGCTAATATTATAATATGTATTTATAACATCCTGGAGAGACAAGGACCTTGCTCTTGCCCACTGCCCCAGTCCCCAGGGCCCAGCCCTTGTCCCACAAACCCTGCCACAAGAACAGCAGGAATTACGACTGTACCTGCATTTGCATATACCCAATCTTTATGCCCTAGAGATAACACTGCTGTAAAACTACAACTTTAGACTCACCAGGCAGTCCTCGCAGTTTTATATTCCCCCACCACTACCACCACATTTCCCTAATGCAGTCTGAGACAGAGCAGGTAAAGTTGCTCCAGAGAAGCTCAAAACTTGTAATGGGGCAATCTGTGTGAGAGCCACCTCGAGACACAGAGCAGCCAGGCTTCTCCCAGCCCAGGGGAGATCCAGCCCTGCTCTCCAGCCAGGAATTCAAGTTACCTCTTCACATACTGCTGGTGGTGCAGATGGGAAAAATTACACAAAATTACACCACCTCTGAATTTCCTCAGGACCTCTGCTCATGTGCATCACGGCAGAGGTTTTAAGAGCACACGGTGGCCTCTGCTCTGCAGGGTGCTTTTCTAACAACGTCCACACTGCTGACTCTGAGAGAAGAATGTGAATATGAGAAGACAAGAAAAAACACTGTATGGTCAGGGCAGAATATGCTGGGGAGGAAGGAAGAAAATCCCTTTTTCCAGGTTAACAGATGTCAGCCCTGCTAACAGATCTCTGCAGTGCAGCTCTGGTACCAGAGGACTACAGGTTAGCCCGGAGAGCCAGGCTCACCCCTCCTCTTTACGGAGCACAAGGTGACTCTTAGGTTCTCCCTACACATCCAGAGACCAGCAGAAGAGACGTTCATTCACCTTCATCACCTAAATAAATGCAGCATCCACTAACGGCGAGGCATTTCTAAAACCTCCTAAATTCCTAACTCCTGCTCCATTCCCAAATCCAGGATGTGCAGAGGAAGATATGTACGTAGGGAGGGATATATGTGTACAGGGAGATTCGTATTTTTTCCCCTGATCAGGAAATTTTTTTCCACCTCCACACCCTTTAGTCACCCCCAAGGCAGCGAAGAGCCCTCTCCAGGACATGTTACATATCCTTACAGTCTGCACGTTCCTGTTCAGCAGAAGAAATCCACACAGGATTCTCTCTCTCCGAGCTTTCCCCCCCTTTATCTGCAGATCACGATTCCATTCCGGCCCACCCGGGTAAAGAGAAGAGACTTCACCCTCTCTGCTGCACGTCCTGGGGCAGAGGCTCCTCCACCTTTCCGGGTCACACTCTTTTTTTGTTCGGATTTACATTGAACCTCCCCGCTTTGAGAGCATCCCGAGCCCCACGTGGGAAAGGAGAGCTCAGGAGCCAGGAAAAGTGGGAGCAAATAAGGTGTCAGCAATGGAATTTGGCTGGATTGTCTGGGAGGGATTGGGCTTAAAGGTAAAAAGCACTTCTGGCTCTACACTCGGTTTTTCTCCTGCTTGAGGCCAGTTGGCTCTATGATGTGATAATTGCCGAGGGAATTACTCCAAATCTCTCACTGTCTGCAGAGACACCATAAGAGAGACTACACAGAGTTTTACCACCACCGAGCCATTACAAACAGGGTTTTAATGTGGTACCAAATAAATACATCAGAAAAAGCCTCTGTGCTTTTCAGTTAATGTTTCTGATACCACTGGCAATTCTTCTAACTCTTCACAGGGTTCCAAGAAAACAGCTAGTCAAGTTAATCTCCTGGATTAACAATCTAATTACACAGGCTTGTTGCAACCTGCCAGCTAAAGAGGCAGTGTTTGATTCTGTCTGTGCCCCCCACCCCACCATTTGAATAGCACAGGTTTGTTAGAAAAGTTTTGGGTAAAAAGTCTGAGCATAACCAACTCCTGAAAAGGGTTTGGTAGAGCAGCCCGAGAATCAAAGGAGAAATTTAAAAAAAAAATTAAGTTTAGATTTATTTTGCAGAGGCAGCTCTTTCAAAGGCCAGGGATACTCCAATTTCTAACCAGTGCTCTCCTCAAGCATCTCAAGCACAAATTCTGCAGTAAATAAATTAGTATTTCAAGGAATAGTTTATTAAAGTGAATCAGAAGCTGCAGGAGTTCTATGCCCTCAAAGTTCCCAAATTCTCAAGGCATTTTTTGCTTCCTGAGCTGCATCTTTTTACAATCTTCCAATATTTGCACACCTCATAGCCACGGAAGGACAGTGGCTCCCTACTGCACATGGTATATATTAATATAGATATTTGATAGCAAATCTCAAAATTAATTTGTTCATATTAAAATAGGTGACAGCATTCTTTGTCTCAGAGTGAAAATTAACTTTCTGAGTAAATTTCTAGATGTACACTGCAAATGAAAAGTATTACAAATGTTCTAGCTTATTTTTATGACATGTTTTAATCTTAACTTTAAAATTCATCAGCTATGGTACTATTTTGATCGATAAACATCATACCCAAAATCTCCTTTGAGGTTTCAGTAGTAGGGGGCTTGCAGGTTAGCACAATAAAACACACTCTGCAACTTAAAGGTCTTTTCCATTTTATTCACAGGCAGCACAGTTTCCCTATGCATGCAGTAAACTCTTCCTCTTCAAAGGACATTTAATTTCATTTACTACACTCCGTAAGTCGTGCCTACTGCAAAGTCAGCAACTGAGCTAATGGAAAAGATGCCACACTATCCCAGAAATCCTACAGAAGTTGGGCTCACAAACATTTTTAACCTTGGGCCAGCTTATCTCCCTCCTCCTGCAGGAAAGGCAACGACGGGAAACCTTTGTGACTGAGCCAATCCACGTCGCAAAAACTGAACTGCAGAATCGGCTTGTGAGCTGATAAAGATCCCAAAGATCAAGCGGAGCTGGGAAAGCTCCATGAACACGACTTGTGCGCATTCCTCGGCACAGAGGCTGAGCTGCTGGAAGCCACTAGTGCCCCTACAACACGAGGATGTTTCTAAAGATGCAGCTGACAGCCTTCTTCTCCTAGGAAAGGAGAGCTCGATAGCCCTGGAGGTGTTCAAGGCCAGGCTGGGTGGCGTTTGCAGCAACCTGGTCTAGTATAAGGCATTCCTGCCCGTGGGAGGGGGCTGGAAGGGGATGGTCTTTAAGGTCTTTTGCAACCCAAACCAGCTTGTGATTCTGTGATCACACAGAGACAGAGTGAGCACAGCCCAGCCCATCGTCCTCACCAAGGACCGCGGGGAGTGACAGAGGCCGAGGGGGCTACCTTTGGGTACCTGTGCGCTACCTTTCCCTGCAATACCACACAGCTCCACACTGGAGCCCCCAGTGAGGGCTCGTTCCGAGCAGAGGACACACGGGGAAGCGCTCCCTCCGAGCCGGGCACATTTCCCGGCGCGTCTCCTTCCAGCTCCCGCTCCCTAAAGCCACCGACCCCGCGGCTCCAGCGCCCACACCCCACCGCCACCACCATGAATGACAACTACTACACCTGCGAGCTAAACGCCTGGCTCTTCCCAGAGCCCCTGGATCCCATTCCCACTCCCGGTGCTGCCCGTGCCGTCCCGGGCTGCGCTCTGTGCCCGCCGGTGCCTCAGTGCGAGCCGACACACGCACAGCCTGGGCAGGGCACAAATGCCTTCCCAAAGGCTCCGAGCGAACAGGCACGGCACACGGAATATTTCACGGTCTCTGTTGTTGCTGTTGGCCGTGAGACGGGCAGGGCTGCACACAGGGAGCCCTCAGTCGCCCCAAGGCTCCCCGGCTGCGCATCCGCGGGGTGACTGAGGGCTCGGAGCGCCTCTGCGGGAAGAGTCCCTTGTCCCCCTATCCTCCCCCATTCCCCTCGGAATTCCCTTACTTCTCATCCACATGGAGGCTGGGCGAACACTTGATGGCGAGCCAGGTCTTCCAGTGGAGGTGCCGCACTTTATACACCTGCCCGAACCCCCCCGAGCCGATCTTCTCCCAGCTGCTGAACTCGCTCTCCTCGAAGGTCTTGAGCAGCCCCATGGTCCAGGGGGAGCCGCCGTCCCTCGCCATGGCCGCTGCCGTGCCCGGACCGCGCCCGGCTCCGCGGAGCGCAGCGCTGCCGCCGCTGCCGCCCCGTGCGCCCGCCCAGGTGAGTCAGGTGTGCCCGGGGGCACCGGGCCGGCGTCACTTCCTGGGACGGGCCAGGGGGTGGGTGTTCCACAGGTCCCTTTTCTCTCCCGGGACAGGCGAGCGGGGCAGTTCCCGAGTTGTAGCTTTCCTGGGGGAATGCTCGCGTCCGGAGCTGCCCCGGCCAGAGCGCTGGGGCGGGCGGGGAGCGCTCCGCACGCTGCTCAGCTCTGACAAATGAGCTGAGACAAATAAGCTGTGACAAATAAGCTGTGAAATAAAAGAGAAGGAAGCACCAGCCACCGCATTCCTGCCTTTTCTTCTTCCCCTGCCCAGGGAGCCGCAGTGGGTCCCCGTCCGTCCGTCCGTCCCCTGACCCGTGCATCCCGGTCTGGCGTGCGGAATTCCGGCCAGCCAGCCCCAAGCTGCTCTCTGTCCAGGCACGCTCTGAAGTAACAATTTTTAGGCTCCGGGAAGCTGTTGGCCGAGAACTCGCACGTCTCTGGGCTTTAGTTGCCCGTGGGATTATAAGCTTTGATGATCCCAGCGCTACATTGCAGTGCTTGGATGATTTGTGGATCTAATGGCAGGGACCACAGGAGTACCAGAATCGTTTTGTTTGGAAAAGACCTCCAAGATCAAGTGCAACCTCTGGCCAATCTCCACCTTGTCAACTAAACCATAGCACTAAGTGCCATATTCAGTTTCTTGGAACACCTCCAAGGATGGGGACTCCAGCACCTCCCTGCATACTCCTTCCAAAGCCTGACCACCCTTTCAGTGAAGAAATTCTTCCTGATTCCAACCTAAACCTCCTCTGGTGCAGTTTGAGGCTGTGGCCTCTCATCCTGTCCCTGTTCCCTGGGAGCAGAGCCTGACCCTCCCTGGCTGCCCCCTCCTGTCAGGGAGCTGTAGAGAGTGAGAAGGTCCTTCCTGAGCCTCCTTTTCTCCTGACTAAACACCCTCACCTCCCTCAGCCACCCCTCACAGCACTGACTCTTTAGATCCTTCAACATCTTCTTTGCCCCTGGACACACCTCAATATCTTTCCTGAATTTAGGGGCCCAGAACTGGACACAGATTCGAGGTGTGGCCTCAGCAATGCCCAGTGCCGAGGGACAACCTCTGCCCTGGTCCTGCTGGTCACACTATTTTTGATACAAACCAGGTCCCATTGCCTTTCTTGGCCACCTGGGCACACCTGGCTCATGTCCAGCTGTGACTCAGACCAATGGATAGGGGTTCTCACCCTGTTACTGAGATGCTGCACTTGAAAGGAAGGAGCCTGCACCCTTTGATATGTAACAGGGTGGTGAAGAGGCTGCTCTGATCTGCATCACGACCTTCACACCTATCAGGGGTCTGAAGGTTAGTAAGGCTCGTCTTTGTTTGTTACACTGAGTATCAGACTCGATGTGATTGTTCTAGGCAACCAGTGTGTGTCATTTAATCTAGCAGGTTGGGCAATAGATAGAGGACAATGTGCTCTAAAGCCAGGATAATAGCAGTTCTTTGCAAAGCTCCATTTAAAAAAAAGAGTCTACAGAAACGTTTAATTACTTTCAAAAGACACAGGGCAAGAAGCTTCTTCTCAAGGCTTTCTTCCACATGGATTTCTTCCTGCTTAATTTTCTCTGGATTAAACTAAACAATGGTTTACTCTGAGTTAGAATATCTGTGCATAAATAAATCAGGAATAAGAAATAGCTGTGTCCAGAAACAAGCCCACAGGTCACCTCTATGACCCAGCGATATCTCTCTATCTGCTCTCCTTCCCCTGACTATCATCCTGAATTGTTCCTTGCTTTTATTTGGGATTTAGCTCTCAGTGGATCAGCGTGGAGGGTGTGCCATGCTCTCAAGGAGCTCTGCTTAAAATGAAGTGATTTGGAGAACCAGGGCCCTGGACACTGCTGGAAGAGTGCACGACTTTGTTCGCACCAGATATTTCATTCCTTTTATCATGCATTGTCATTCAAACTCATGTTTCACTGGGAAGATAGTGAAAGTTGTAAAAGTGGGCCAGACAAAACCCAGCTTGCATTTATTTGGCAGTTAAGTTAAACCAAAAAGTGAGTTGTGTACCTTCTGCCTCCACTGTGATTTGAGAATTAATTCAACAAACACCAAGCAAGAAAGGAGTCAGAGCTCATGACAGAACATGGAAAGAGCTCATCTGAGAGAATTTCAATTGCTTAAGTGCTTTTAAAAGGGCTAGGCCTAAATAAAATTCACATTTAAGTTGCTTAGAATACTGGCTTCCCAGGTTCTGAGTTTTTTCTTGGTGAAGTGTAGGAAGGCTGGAAAAGGACACCAGAGGAGCTTGTCTTCAAGAGGCAGAAAAAGAGGCCAGCAAGTGAATTTCAGAGCAGTCAGGTCACAGAATAAAATAAATAAATAAATAATTTAAAATATCCTAATAGTTGGACAGGCTGACAAACATCAGTCAATACCAGGTTTATTGAGAACAAATCTCGTGAAACCAACCCAATTTATCTTTTTGTGGCGAGGTAACCAGTCTCATGTAATTCCTTGTCTCTTCTGCTTGTATGTTAGCAGGGGCATGACAGAGAAACACTCTCCTTACTCTGCTTTGGTGTCTTGCAGTATTTCCCAGTCCTTTCAGAGAACAGGATTCAATCCAGTGCTTCAGCTTGGTCTTTTTAGAAAGAAATGCTTCTAAAAGGGTTGCGTGGCATGAGTGAACTCAACCAACCTGGTGCTTCAGCAGGTCACAGGTCCTGTATGTTAGAGCTAAAATATTTTGCTTTAAAGTTGATATAAAACACCACTAATTCGCAAAACTATTAAACAAAAATCCATCAATTTGTCCACCTGCAAATATTTAGCTATGTTTGGCTTTTTATACACAGGTGGTGCAATAGTGCAGCTGGGTTAAGCCAACCCAAAGCTCTGAAGGAGGCTGCCCTGTCCCCTTCTTGGGCTGTATTCACACACGGCTGCAGGTCACAGCACGTGGTTGAACAGTAACTGAATCAGCTCAGTGATCTCACTTAAAACAAACTCCCTTGGTTAGTTTTCAGACAGATCAGAAAGCTGGCCTGACTTACCAGGTGCTCCTTGATGTCGACAGCAAGGGAGGAGAGTGGGCTGGAAGGGATCTGCCTCCGGAAGAGGGTGATGAAAGGGGCACGGTTGCACACTGGAAAAGATGCTGAAATTCCTTGCTGATCTCACTTAAAGCACCCTCACAAACTGTGGAGAAATGTGGTGTGGATATGGAAATGAGTAGTGGGAAAAAATGGGCATTCTTGAACCAAGTTTTCCACTAAAGAAAGTTTTTTAAAAAGCAAGGCGCAGATAATCCTGCTGAAGTCAATGACACACTGGAGCTGGACTGCTCTGGGCACATGTATGAATTTTTGTGGGTTCAGAGCTGAAGGTGATGGCAGCTCTGCCTGCTCAGTACCCCAAGAATTAGTTCCTTTATAAATTGATTTGAATGCACAAAAGTTAAGCCAGGAATGAAAAGGCAGGCTGGGGATCACACTTGGTCCTTCAGCAGCGTGGCTTTAGTGCTTGTAATAGCTGAACAAATGAGAAGACAGGTTAATAAAAACCTTGTGGCTTCCTTGTAAAGATGAGAACTCTTCCTCAGAGGCAGAGAACTGGGGCACATCATCATTTGCTGGAGATCACATAAGCTCCTTGCTGTAGACAGTAACAGAACAAACTCTTGTATTTGATGCGATCTAGGAAGAAAATTACTGGTTTGGGGCTTTAGGTAGGCTCTGCAGATTGCTTTTAACTTGTCTTATTTCATGGAATTACATGCTAAAAACCATATCAGGGCAACCACTCCTTCCCCAGACACTAAACTTTAAAGCCTGTGCGGAATAATAGCAGCACTACTTAGTGAACCAGCTTTGAGATTCTTTTTTCCCTGAGACAAATACTGTGCTTTTTCACTGCTGCTTTATAGAAGCTGCTGAACTATCTTTGCTAACATTCCTCCTCTGCAAGGATAATAAAAAAGCCCCGCATTCAGGAACCTAATTGGGAAGTATTACTTTTACATGCACCTTGTTATCAGCTCTGTATATGATGGTAGAGACCCTGTACAATGTGAAAAAATGGTAATTAAAAATAAAGATTAATCACATTTGCGTTAGCAGCAAACGACTAACACGGTTGTTTGTGTGATGTCCGGGAGAAGAATGCCTAGTTTTAAATTTTAATTCTTAAACCTCCGAGAACAGAAAACGCGTTCTAGCATCATTTCCTCCGGCTCGGTCTTGCTCTGCTCCTCTTGGCAGCCGCGCTCATTTCTGGGGTGCATTTTTCCCCGCTGCCGGCTGCGCTGCAGGGCATCACCTCCGAGGGCATGGTCGGGAGAGAGCTCCCCGGCAGCACGGCGAGCTGCTCCTGCCTCCGCAGAGCCCAGGGCTGCGCTGGTCCCACCAAACCCGCAGGGATGCTGCGCCAGACCCCGCGATTCTTTTCCATCCCGGCTCCTTGTCCGATGATCCAGCCCCGGGAGACTCCCGCTGACTCACGGCCGCCTCACACCAGGAGCTGTTTTTCAGGCTGGATCCCGCAAATCCCGGCAAACGATGCCTTGTTTCTGGCAGCGCCGATCTCTCCTGGCCGGCACCGGAGAGTGGCACAAACTCCGTGCGAGCCTTCGGTCCCTCTCTGCTGTGGGGCAGCGCTCGGCGCTAGCAGAAATCAGCTTCAGAGTTTTTGGGAGTCCAGGAAAAGCCTGTGGGAACTTTTCCTGCTCCTCTGGGTGTTTGTTTTATTCCCAGAACTCCTCAAAATAGCTTAGCCTCGGACCTAAGCTCCCTTCACTTTTGGGAGAACTTGAATGCACCAGAGAAATGAAAAGATTTTTGTTTAGTGTACCACAGAGTGTGGAGTTGTAGTTTTTAGGTTTTGCTCTATATATTAATATGGGGACAATATGGAGATTCTAGGGTGTCGGCTTCTTCTTCTTCTTCCTCTTCTTCTTCTTCTTCTTCTTCTTCTTCTTCTTCTTCTTCTTCTTCATCTTCTTCTTCTTCTTCTTCTTCTTTTTCTTCTTCCTTCTCCTTCTCTTCCTTTCTTCTCTGACATGAGTTCCTATGGTTTGCTAATTGGTAGATAGAATTTAGTGTAGAGGAGACATGTCAATAAGGTTGATATTCACTGGTTTTGGGAACAAAATAAAATACGTAAAGTTTTCTAACTGGTTTTTTTGGTCTATAGTTTTCTATATCTTGATAATAGATATAAAAGCTACCTGCTTTGGGTAACCATTGCCATTCTGTCCTCATGTTCCTGGAGGTCACAGCACAGCCTGTGCCTCCCAAACTTTGATAAGAAAGAAAAATAAACAAGCTTTGAAACAGCAGAAAGAAGCTTCATTTCATCTTTTTGGGACATGGGACATTGAAATAAGGAAGACAGCTGGGCCAGGAGCCAGTGGGGTCAAAGCACCCTGACAAGAGTCACTTCAAAAATTATGCAGGAGCAAAATTTTACTTTTCAAACCCAAACAGATTCTCACACACTTGTTTCAGCACAAAAAAAAGGTCAAAATTTGGTATCAAAATCAGAAAGAATAAAAAAAAGGCTCCGCTCTTCACCAAAATGCTTTCAAATTGATTTTTTATTTTGTACGTTCACACCAGCATCTTCGGGTGCTAATAACATTAACAAAAGATTATTAAAATCTTAACATAAGATTATTAAAATTTTAACATAAGATTATTTTTTAAAACCCCATAAAATTCGAAAAAACACTGAAAAAAATCCTGAAATTCATCATCGTTTACTGCTGTTGTCTAATAGATAAATAACAGGTGTTAGCAAAAAAATCTGTATACAAACTAATATAAAACTGTAAATTACTACTGACCCAAAAAATGGATGTAACTTTTCTTTGCAAACCCCTTGTATGAATGCAAACTCTCTAAGTAATAATGAAATAAACCAGGTACATAAGCAATAATAGAACTCTAGAGTGTCATTAAGCAGCGTAACCAAGAGCAATTATTTTTAAAAATAATTTTCAAAAGTAGTTCTCCATTAATAAGTTATCATCCCCTTCGGTCTGACCCCGCAGTTGATTTTGCCTTACAAGATGTGCTTAATAGGCTCACACCAAATAGTGGGAATTAGGACTTGCAGGTCGCATTCTTGCCCAGCAAATGAAGCTCCACAGCACAAGCACAAATAAAATAATGTCATGTTTTAATCTGCCTTGTGAAACCCTGGATGGCCTTGGTGTAAATTAACCTTGGTACCTGCAGCACAGCCTGCACCAAAGGCAGCGACCTCCCCATCAGGCACGGGGAGCAAAATGTGGAATATTGGATTAGAGACTTCAGGTAAGCTCTTGTAAAAACCTGGAAAAGGCTCCTGAGTGTTCTGGCTGACTCATGCTTTCCATTATAAAGGACTCTTTCTCTGGGAAGCGTTAACACCTCTGCTGTTTGTTGCAGGCCTTTGATATTTAGCAGGAGAAATCCCAGAGGCTATAGTGGTACCAATCCATTGCCCAGAGAAACGTGAGTCAGTTTTACCTGAGCTGTAAAGTATTAAAAATGCTGCCTCCCTGATTCATGCAGATTAAAATCAGGCTGACACCCACATGTGTCTGGCCTTCCCCCTCTGCACAGATGGCTCAAGTGCTCTTGAAACATCATTTTACAGCCCAGCATATTTAATAAGATTAAAATCTGAGCACAGAGATCTTAACCTGGCTGGAAAGCAGGAGCTTTTGAGGCAGGAACAGCCATGAGAGGAGATTTTTACACCTGCCCCTTTTATTCGAAGACAGCTTGACTATATATGACCATATATATGACTATATATATGACAATATTATATGACAATATATGGCTATATTGACGGGGCTTTTAAATTCCTTTGCAATATTTCCATTGTAGCAAGAAAGTCTCTCTAATAACTCCTGAAATATTTTTGAAGTCACTACATAACGCTAAGAAACCTGCCAAAATTTTTGTATTCTTATATACATCTCACAAACAGTTAGCTAATTTCTAATAAATAACATCGTGGGCTAATAAAAAAACAGGACTTTTTACCTACCAACTCAAACTCTTTGTCTTGTGCATTGGCTCAATATTTTCCCCATGGGCTGTATTTTTTTAATAAAGAAATGAACACATACATATGCTATATGAATATACAGAACTTAAAAGTTTCTTCTCAAAGAGGCTATAAATGTATGTGCATAACATTGTGTTGATCTTGGATATATTCTCCAAGCACTAACAAGAGAGCTGAGGAAACACAGTGTGATATACGAGATTTAACAAGGATAAAACTGAAAACTTTAAAACATGCTTTGTTTAAGAAAGCAAGCCTTTTCCAAAGAGTAAAAAAACTGATTCTTTTTCATAGTAAAAATCTAATAAAAGACTGTTTTTCTAGAAATCTACCTGAATTGCCAAGCCCAGTTCCATTTCTACCAAGTTTTCCACCACGTTGATGGGTGTTGATTGGTGTTGCTCCATCAGATTCAGTGGAAGCACAACAGGCTCCCAACAAAGCCTGAAGGTCAGCACAAACTGGCTCTGGCAGAGAAATGTTTCTTTCTACCAGGACATTTTCTCCAGTAGCTGGTGGTGGGGGCTGGAGCTTGTTCAAGTGTCCCCCTCCTTCTCTTCCAAAACTATTCTGATTTTTGGTCAGGATTTATTTGTCACTGTCTAAAGATCCTGACCCAAACCCTTGGCTGCATCCAAACTCCACTTTCATTGTCATCTTTATGTCTAAGGGGAAAAAAAACCTGAAAATAATGAAAATATAAACTACAAACATAGCATTTGCAACAGAAAATAACATCTAATTAGATTGCCAAAACTGATAATGTCAACAATTAAAAGATGAATTAGGTTGTTGTTTACTATGTGGCACTCAAACAAAAGACATTCTCTGTGAGGGAAGACCTGCAAGAGAATTCCAATCAGTCATTTTCATCAAATGTGCAGCATGTAAGAGAAAACAGGAGATACATATTCATAATAATATTTTATTTGTTGGATTTTCTTGTCCCAAAATGGAGGGAACAGCTTGTTGGTACCACAGAAGCTGTTCATATATTTCTGTACTCTCTTTGGTGGATACAGCTTGCAGGGTTAAAAAATTTGTTCCAACAATGTAGGTGACAAGATTTTCACAGTTAAAGCTATAAAAGCTATAAAAAAGCAAAATAAAAGCTATAAAAGCAAAATAGCCTTTTTATTTCCATAGTTTAACCATTTTTTACCATCATGATGGAAAACCTAATGCAAAGTAGCAAATTGTTTCACATTCAGAATGTCCAAAACTGAAACTTAAGAAAGCATTAAATCATTATCTGGATCTCTAAAACAAAATGTTTTAGAAAATATACTTTTATGGTCTGAGCAAAATCAGCTGGTAACATACCCAAAATGAGAATGGCTGCTGAGTTCATGAGGTTTTTGAATATGTTTGGTCACTGAACAACTCCTGGAGAAACGTTTTGACAGATNATAATAATATTTTATTTGTTGGATTTTCTCGTCCCAAAATGGAGGGAACAGCTTGTTGGTACTACAGAAGCTGTTCATATATTTCTGTACTCTCTTTGGTGGATACAACTTGCAGGGTTAAAAATTTGTTCCAACAATGTAGGTGACAAGATTTTCACAGTTAAAGCTATAAAAGCTATAAAAAAGCAAAATAAAAGCTATAAAAGCAAAATAGCCTTTTTATTTCCATAGTTTAACCATTTTTTACCATCATGATTGAAAACCTAATGCAAAGTAGCAAATTGTTTCACACTCAGAATGTCCAAAACTGAAACAAACTTAAGAAAGCATTGAATCATTATCTGGATCTCTAAAACAAAATGTTTTAGAAAATATAGTTTTATGGTCTGAGCAAAATCAGCTGGTAACAAACCCGAAATGAGAACGGCTGCTGAGTTCATGAGCTTTTTGAATATGTTGGGTCACTGAACAACTCCAGGAGAAATGTTTTGACAGATATGGAGTTTTTATTTCAGAATTACTCTTGGAAAGAAAGACTGTTAGAGTCCTGGGAGGCTTGCACATATATATGACAAAAATTAATCCCCTGTTGAAAAGGTGAACACCACTCTAAGTAGCTGAAGAACTTCTTGAAGTAGCTTCCTAAAATATTTCTAGTTTGTGGTTGTTAGGACTTGTCTGATTAAGGAACCCCAGTGAACATGGAAATTCTCTGCACGAGCCATTGGTACCTGCAGATCTCCAAGAGAGCAGAGTGACAACAGATCCCACTAAAATAATGTTCATTTTACAGCACAGCAGTGATCAAAGCTCAGGGAAGCTGAAGAAACAGGCAGCAAGCATGCATAAATTATAGCAGCCCAAAACTGAATTTTAATGTGTGACCACACTCACATGATTAAAAGTTTCCCTATTTTCAGGTAACATATTAGTTGTGAGCGTGGAGTACCAATACAGAAAGGTGAAGTTGGATTTTAATCCCTGAAATACTTTGCTGCTGAGATTAGAATTGGCATGTGGGGGTTTTTCCCTCAAAAAAAAAAAAGGGAGGTGGGAGGAGGTTGGTCAGAGTTCAAACCCTGAGAATGCAACTGCATGTACCTGCAGTAAGCACTCAAAAGGAGGAACCAGATATTTGCATAATACTTGCAGGAGTCCTAGAAATATGAGCGAATAAATGCTTGATTTGATGCAAAAATAACACATTTCATTAATTCACGCGAAACCAAACGCACATGGATGCGAAACTTTGGTCTCATTTACAGAAATACAGTTTATCCTGCTGTTTATTGCACTCACCACAGGCACTCTCTTGCAGTGCTGTCTCGAAGCTCGTGAAGTCCATGAAATAAAAACCACATCCTTCAACATCACAGCTGTAGGCACCTGAATCACTGTGTGTTTCAACATGTTTATGTAGATCGGAGGCGCTCTTAAAGCTGAAAACAAGGTAAAACAAATAGCAGATATAATAGTACAGAGGAATAGCCTTGTGGTTAATGTTTAGGACTGGGAGGTAGAAATTTTTGGCGCTGACAATGACAAGTGAAAGCGGAATAAGTGTAAATTGCTTCTCTGCCTCAGTTTTTCCACCTGTGGAAAGGGGATAGTACAGGAGTCTCTTTGATGTGCTCTTAATTTCTTTTTCCATTCCCTCTGTCTTCCCACACATCCACACCATGCCCAAATCCAGGTTATTTTTCCACAACTATCACCCTTTCTTTATGTTCACGTAGAGAAAATTCTTGTCCATTATCACTCCTCCTCTCTGGTTTAGAAATTCCAGTTATCTCCTATCCACACAAAACGTGAACCCAAAAGTACTGAAATATTTGTTTATTTTTCCCCATTTCCAGCATCCAAAGGCTAGGCCTCTCATCTTCTCAGGAAAAGTTAATTTGCCAGTGCTTATTTGTGCAGCTTGGTTTGTCACATCACCGTGCCACAAGCCTCAAATTTTGTCACTTGCTGTCACAGAGGTGACAGTGGAATTATGGTGTCAAAATTGGACGTGTGGTTTCGGTGAGGAGGCACCTGTGCTCACCATCCCACAAAGGCCATAGGTAACACAGTTAACTAGAAAAGATAACAGAGAGAAAAATATACTTTCTGCTCTCTGTCACAGCTTCAACAGGATTTTGTCTTCTACATGACTGAAAGAAAAAAGAAAACGTCAGATTAAAATTAATGTATTATAATACACTTGGGAATAAAATACAGAGAAAGAATGAGATCAAAGTGAAATGCAGATCCCATAAAGAGAGCAGTGAAATAATGGTCAATTTACAGTGTTTCAACTTACTTCCAAAAAATAGATGGTAAGATGTAGAGGATCATGTTCCACCCTCCAGCCCCTCACAAAAAGGATGGTTATTGTTTTGCCCTTGGCACTTTTGGAGGGTTTTTAAAAGGTGGATGTTGTCTGGAGGCCTCATGAGGGACAAGCACTGGCAAATTTGCTTTTGGTGTTTGAGATATTACCACTCTGATGAAGAGAGAAGAGAATCCTACCTCCTCCTCCCCGTGCCACAGTGGGATTTATTTCCTCGAGTGCTCAGGGCTTGCTCAGCTGCCAGGCTGAGCTGTGGGATTGCTCTGACTCTGGATCTGGGAGAACCTCTGGCAGATGGGCAGGCAGGGCTGGAACAGCTTACCCTGAACAAACACTGCTTTGTGTGTCTGAATCAGCAACCTGGTGAACGCTGCAGGGAAAGCCTCCATAAAGAATGCTTGGATTTGGACAAAATCTGGGCTTTTTTAGGAATTTGAAACCATTAGTTGTTTTATAATCAGCCCACTGCTTTACAGATGTCCAGAGAAAAACCTGTAGTCCCAGAAAAAAAAAAAAAGTAAGTAGAATGCATTGCAACTATTCCAGAATCACTCCCTGCACAGGTATTTTTCCTCATAGTTTGTCTCAGGCCAGGAATTTTGTTCTTGTTTTCTCCCTGACATAAACACCTTCATGTGGAAAACCCATCTGGAATAACTTAGTCTGCAAAACTGTGTCAGTGCATTTAACAGGCTCTCGGAATGGGAGTTTCCAAGTTTACTTAGTTGTCTGCCATGTAAATATGTCCACGCAGGGAGCGATTTCAGAATATCTGCGGCATTTGCATTCCCATCACAGCTTATTTCAGAATAATTTCTTACAGGCAAGCAAGCTCTTTAAGAGAGAATTTCAATATTTATCAGCAGGCTGTTGTGCAATGCAGCGGGGTGGGAGTATGGAAATGCCATGTCTGCCCTGGTTCTGCACCAACACGCAGACGTGAGTGCTGCCAGCGTTGCTAAAGAAAGCTGAATCACGAACCAGCGACGTAGCTGCCTTCAATATCTGAATGGATTTGGGTTGTGCCTGAGCAGCTGGACCCCGGCATGGCTCCCAGCTCCCTCAGACAAGTTCTCTGGCTGGGATGTGATGCAGGTTCACATCAGCCTTGTCCCTGCTCCAGCCACCTTGAGATGTTCCCTGGCTGTGCAAGCAGAACACAGGCAGAGTTATCAGGGGACAAGGACAGCCAGGCACACTGTACAATTCACAGAGGTTTAAGTGGAGTGCCCAGAAACAAATGGTTTGGTTAGTCATGTGCTTTATTTTAATATATCAGATCTATCTTAATCTGTTATGCTTTAATTAAAAAAAAAAACAAAAAACAAAAAAAAACCAACAACCAAACAGCGTATTCAAACGGCTTCATTAGTTAATAAAGATCTCACTTTGGATTTATTTCCAGTTTCTTTCCAAAAGCACCTTGGGTCTAACACAGTGAAACGCAGAGTTGCTAAGCATCGATGTGTGTGAGTTGTGGTCAGTGAAAAATCACTTTTCCTTAAGAATGCAACTAGAAAGCAGAATCCATGCCGACTGAGCAAGCCTGCACAAAGCCACCCGTGTGTTTATACAACCTGGATGTTCCCAGCTCTGGCTGCCTGGCTGGAACATTCCCATTCCCAAGGCAGAGACCCACCCGCCTCTCTGCATTTCCTGTGTGTCCCACAGCAACAGCACAGGTTTCCTCCTGCTCGGATGCACCAGGATTCTTTCCCAGCAAGTCATCGCTGCCGTAGTCGGACTTGTGGGAATCTGAGGGGACCCGAGGGAGGTTGTGGTTAGGTCAGGGAAGGACTGGGCTGTGCGAGCCAGGCTGATTATGCGCTGCAAGGTGAGCAGGGCTGGAACACACCTTGGGCTTTCACCCAGCCCTGGGTCCTGAAAGCAAATAAACAGAGGTGTGCAAGAGGAGAATAAACATCTGCACGGGAGCCGCTGCAAAAGAGAAAAGCCCCTTAAACTTTTCGGTTTGAAGGCGCAAAGTATGGAATTTCCATGCCTGGGAGGCACAGGCAGTTCTTTCTTTTCCAGCATTTGTAACACAGTTGACCTAGGTTCATATATCAATTTTCTTAGCTGATATAACAATGCTTATTACTCTGTTGTTTATCTGACCTGCAGTTTATCTAACCTTGAGAAAAGTATGTTTTATTTTAAGAAGCTCTAACTTACCATGTTTGCTCATGTGATCTCGAATCAGCCTTTCATTGGCAAAATGTTTCCAGCCATTCCGGCAATCAAATATTTTTTTTCTGAATTCAAACAGGAACTATTTAGTGGCAATACAAATAACTTATAAAAGATTTATTAATTAATAACTTGCTGCCGCCAGATTCATTAATATAGTAATGTAGCATTGAGACAGTTTCAGTATTCTCTGTCACTACAAATTTAGTTTAGGCTTAATGAAAAGAATTGTTTAGCAGGAAGTAAATATCCTAAACAGAATAATAGCCTGTTCAAAAAAACAACAGTTTCAAGTGTGAGCTCTTCTGTCAATGCACCGACTTTCCATCACCAAAACATCCACAAATCCTAAATATATTCCCAGTAGTCAAAACCAGAACAAAACCACCACCTGTCCCTCCCTTTTTAGCTTGCAGGAAAGCACACCACGTAATACATGGTTGGGGAGTATTAGGGAGGTAGGGAGTGTTCTGGTGAAGAAAAAACTCAGCAAACATGCAAAGCCAAGAGAATTTCTGTGTTTCATGAACACAGCAACCTTCCTGGAGCAATCTCTGCTTTCACCCCATCGACTTCTATGGCAAATAGAAATATTTATTAAATTACACATGCACATTAAATGAAAATCTTAGAAATATAATAGAAATTAGAGTATAACCCTGTGCTGTTTTGTGAAATAAATGTCAACTGTACATCTCCAGAACTCCACTTACTGCCTTTTTTTTTTTTAAAATCTTTGCACTTTCTGTCTTTACATTTGCATTCACATTCTGGTTAACCACAAGCAATCAGCAAGCCACCAGACAATCTTTGCATTTAAAAAGCTCTGTCCTCAGATCTCTTGAGCTCAGGAGCTCTCTGATACTGTGGACACAGCAGCAAGTTTTAACAGCAGAAGTAGAAAGCTCTGCCATGTGGACATGTGACAAGGGGAAAATCCCAAGTGGTTTTATGTTTAGGTGCAAATAGAGTTAAAAAATACTTACAGGGGAAAATTTCAGATATTTGTAAAGGGATATCTGATCATCTCATGCAAGCAGCAGCCACAAGTGTCTCTCATCTACTAAACAAAGGTGACAGCTATGCAGAAATCTCCCTTTCTAAAAAGGTGAAATCATAGCCTTCACCAAATCAAAACTCTTAAGAATCAAGAGGACTAAATGCAAATTCAAGAATAGGAGGCAGGGAAAGAAAATATTCTTGATGATAAGAATAATCAAGTGAATCAAACTAAATGACACTTTGGATATCTTTAGGTCTCAGAAATTAATACATAAAATTCATTTACCAAAAAGGATTTGCCTAGCTCGTGTAACCAAGTAGGTGCATCATGAACCCATTTCTGCTCTTCATCTGGATGTTCTCTCAAGAACAAGAATGAAAAACCTTGATCACAGCCCACATCCACTCCAGGGGGTGGAATACAGGCAATTTCCTGGTACAGAGTTCTGAGCTACAGATCCATGTGCTTAGTAAAGGGACAGAGCCCTAAAATCCTTATTAAAAGACAGGAAATCCTGAAACCTCACCTTGCTTACAGCAGATCTTGCACCTCTCTTGTAGCTGATGCTCATTACCTCTCATCTTTTCTAGCACAGACATGGAGAAAAAATGGTTCCTAAACAACTCTATATTGTTGATTAATAGCACCATATTCCTCTTCTTCCACATCTGACTTTTCCCCATTCCCATATTTAGGAAGATTTTTATACAGCCAGAGGAGTCCCTTCACCTGTCATAATGACCTTTATTTTCTAAAGTTATGATCACAACAATGTGTGGTTTTTGTTCCTCTTAAGGACTAGAAATTTTACACTATCAGGTCACTCAAGCTGAGCTCCCCAGACAAAAAATAATGCATCTGTCAGCTAATCTCCAGAGGGAAAAACGAACACGTTTATGTTGCATCTACTGATGGGATTTTGTCATTAACAGCTACCTGAAAAAGCAGCTTCAGCCCAAAAATTGCAGAGACACACAAGAGGATCCCAATCGAATTTGGGCTCTTGACACATTTTACGAAACGAAGCCAAACCGATTGGTTTGGAGCAAATGCAGAACGATCTGTTCCAGCAGCAGAGTCCCACAAATTGCCTTATTACCCTTCAGCTTTTCATCCTGAGAGGCTCTGCTCCTGCCCTCCCCGAGTCTGAAGCCGGCTGGCACGCACAGCAATAGCTGAGCCCTTACTCAAACAGCCAAGGCATCTGCTATGAAAGGCTGTCAATGGAATGTGGCTGCTCCAATACAGCCGAGGGCAGGACATCACCTTTGAAGCCACGACAATAATTTTGACACAAGAGGTAGCCTGCAATACAGAGAATGCATTAAAAAATGCCCTTTCTTACCACAGAGGTGAGAAAAACTGGGGCAGCAGTAGGTGTGCTTCCCTTGATTTGAACAGAAGGAAGAGGAAGCTCTCCATGAAATATTGTTATGATCCTGACTGGTAGAAATAAGTCAAAAGTCTGCTTGAATGGTTTATGAACTGTCACCCACAAGCAGAATCACGAGGAAACCCAACCCTGCTCAACTCCCAGTTGCTCCAAGTTGAGAATTGCCCATGGATGGTAGGAGCTATCCTATTAAATCATGGTGCCCATAAAATAGAAATGGTTTTGCGCCTATTTTTGATAGGTGGAAAAATATCTGAAGATCTCTCACAAGTTCCTATGCAACATAGAGCACTAAGTGAATTTTATAAAAAACATTTATATGTGAAATACTTTTTTGAGATAGTATTTTTTTAATATTTTTATTAACTCCCTTTCCAGTGACAACAAACAACTTTTTTTTTTTTTTTTTAATTTGTAACAGTTTCTTCCTCCTTATCACAGGCATGAAGAGCAACATGTTCATAAAACCACGCTGGGTTACTGAAGGTAACATAAAACCAAAATAGAAGCATGGAGAAGACAAGATAGTTTTGGCAGGAAATCAACTGACAGGAACATAGAATTAAGTGTTTTTAAAAACCGAGCAGACACCAGTAAATACTGCAGTAACATTTAATTAACTCCCTCCGACACAGAGTCAATTACATTAACTACAAAAATGCAGAACATTTTGCAGTATCCACAACACAAACCAGGTCCTGAATTCTCACCTACCATCTCATGGCTGAAAAGTCTGTCTAGACTAATTGAGTGAATGCTCCTCATTCTTTGGAGCAGGGATGTGTCTGTTCATGTGTTTCTCTTGATTTATTTCTCTGTGTATTTTTACCTTGTCTCCTCTCCCTTCACTTCTCCCTGCTCCTACTCGAGGTTTACGAGGGCAGTGCAGGTAATTCCAACAGAAATGGGAAGGCTGCACAGTGATTAAACTGAATTAGGTGTCAGGATGCAGCACGAGTCAGGATTTAGGTGGCAAGGGGGGACTAAACCCTCATTAGCCTCTGCCTCAGTCCACAAAAAATCCACACCTGAGAGTGAAAGTGGGCTGAATGTTGCATTTTGTGCAGTGTGAAACAGGGTGTCCTTCAGCAGCAGTCCAAATTCAAAGTGCTCCCCTCAGGAATTTAACTCTCAGCCTCTCTGCTGTGCTGGCACAACTTTGTAAGGCTGCACATTGGATTTGGGGCAAGGAACTGCTTTCAACCAAACCAAACAAACCGGGGACAGCAAACGGGAAATGGGTGAAACTCCTTAGGCTGATCAGTGTACAGCTGATTAAAATGTAAATATCATTCAGGTTGTTGAAAGAAAAAATATATAAATTTTAAAACCCTATTTTATTTAGGATTTCGTGGTTTTAGTCATTCTAACCTCAGCAGAGTGGGTTAAACCAAGCTGCTGAGCGTTCTGTGTGCAGAACAGAGCATTCCCACAAGGAGTTAACGCAGGCAAACTGCTGCACTTTAAATTCACACTCCAGCGTGTTTCACAATAGCTCCCTGAGGGAGACAAGCCCTTATTTCCTCGGAAGGGCTTGAAACAGGATCTGAGGAATCCAAGGTCCTGTGTATATGGAAACATAGATGCACATAAAGGTGAGTCAACTGGAATATTGAGCTAGACAGATCGAAAACCACCTCACTTCTTAATCAGAGCAACCGTACGGGGCTCAAACTCATTGTAATTCCTTGGCACCAAAACGTTTTGAGAGTTTTTGGAACTTTCTTAACTATTCTTTATGTGTAAACAGGAGAGAAGTTTTCGGGGCTGTTGCCTGAGTCAGAAGCTTTACCTGTGGGGAAACTGAGCCTGAGTTCAGTGAGAGGTACCACAAGTGTCGGGGGAAGCTGCATGGGTGATTTTCAAAGGGAATTATATTCATTACTGTGGGAACATATTTGCAGGAGGGTGGGAAAGGTAAGCAGCTTTCCCTGCCCTCAAAGTTCTCCTCTTTCACAGTGCGCCCTACCCCACCTCCTGGGGCTGGTGGAGCCTGCCTACTAAGTTGGGAAACATTCCTCTAATTAATAAAATTCGCTACATAGTTGCTGCTTGAAAAAACATGTATAAAAAAGATTGAGCAAAACGCTGTGGACTCAAGGATTCCATCGGCCCCAACTGTCCACTTAAAAATACAAAAATAAAAAAAATGGAACATGAAATCACTTAGCTGGGGTTTAAGCACATTTTTTCAAGCAAAGAGTGTACTTAGTGACAGAGGCAGCAAAGTAAAATTCTGAGGGCTTTGAACTTTTTCTGAACTTGCTACTTTTTTAAAACAAATAGCCCAATCATGGCAGTATCTGAGTAAAGAATGATTTGGTCTGTATTAAAGGGCATTAGTATCAAAAATGACTACTACAAGAGATGTGATTCCTGTAAGATATCAGACATAATGACAATAATGTTTGTTTGTAATCAAGCTATGCAAACAGTCCAACAGTTATCATAAATAATGATCTGTACTATATGCTTAGCCTTATAGCTTTAAAAAGATGACAATGGGGTACTACATGTGTAAGCCACTTGTAAATAAATGTTTGTGTCTAGAGGTTCTCACAGATTGATTTAACTACAGACCCACCTCTCTATAAACAGAATTTGTCATCCCTTATCTCATGTAAGGAAAAATGAATGAAAAGAGAGAAAAGAAATAATGAAAATTATGTGAATATAGATATTCTAAATTTAGAGTCAAAAGGGACAAATGGGTATTTCTAGACATCCTATCTGAAATGTTAAGAGGAAACTGAAAATTATTTTAGACCCAGTAAGGCAAAGTTTAGCAAAGTAAAGCATGGACTGTAAGCACCATCAGAAAACAGAAGTGACTTTGCTGCATCACTGCAGTATATTTACTCCAATAAATACTGATAATAATTTTTCCAGTACACACTGATTCTGGTTCTAATACAATGCACATGAGGGATAAAATACCTTTGTAAAGCACCACCCTTTGGTCTGACATTGCCTTGCATGGAAATATTTTTATCCTTGTTAGTGTTTGTTCTTAATCTCAAAAAGATAATTTATGTCATTAATGGTATCACAACCTTGATAGGAAAAAATCATAGATAGTAGAGAAATGGGATTTAAGGATGCTAACCTATGAATCTTTGAAAGGCATAGAGAGACATAAGGATAAAAGGATCAAAGACCTCTGAAAAACAAAGTTTTTGTATTGATTAGTAGTTCACTGTTTCGAAACCAACATCAGATTTGTCCGTTTGAGGTTTGCAAAATTGTTTAGTTTTACACTTTCCAGTAACTCAGTTCAGTTGTTTCTTCTTCACTGTTATTTTTTTCAGTTATATAATTTAAACAAAAGAACAAAACTCAAAAAACATGAAAAAAATTAATGTAGACCGGATGAACAATTTTCCTGCACCATTTCTAAGTCTCTAAGAACTTTCTCGGGAGTTACACCCAGGGAGGTGGTAAGAAAATGACATCACACTCACAGGTGCAAGGCTGATGCTCCCTGGCCACGAGTAAGAGCTGAGGTTCAGAGGCCAGGAGTGACAGAAGGTGCTTCCCTATAACATCATATCAATATGAACTGATATTCATATCCTGATCAGCAGTGAACACCCTCAAGGCGCAGAAAAAAAATAAAAAATCACATGGGCATCAGTATTTATGTTAACATTGTTTGAAAAAATGATAGCAACTGCTCTTGTGTTACTTGGTACAGAAATAGTCAAAACAGAATGGATAAATGATTTTATTTAACATGGGACGCCAAATAGTGGTCAAGGTACAAACCATTTTTAGTTGCAACTAAATTGGCAGTGTTTGAAATTTAAACTTGCACAAACAGCTTGTTGCAAATGTCTGATTTCTATCCAAGCAAAGAAAAAATCCCAAACATTTCCAACTAACCAAGGGAGCATCAGATTTTTTTTTCCCTCTTTTCAGACCAACAATAAACACTCTAGATCTAGCTACAAACTTCAAATTTATCATTAAACTGCGTGTATTAAAGTTTTTAACATATGCTCTTAAGTTGCATCTTTGTCAAAAAGATCATTTTAGACCTGACAAAGAGAAAACTTGAATTCAAGGTCACAAATATTATGTGAATATCACATAATAATGGGTCAGGCTGGGAGGGACCACAGTGGCTCATCTGGTCCCACCTCCCTGCTCCAGCAGGGCCATCCCAGAGCACAGGATTTTGTCCAGACAGTTCTGGAATATCCCCAGGGAAGGAGCTCCACACCCTCTCTGGGTGATCTGTTCCAGTGGTTTTCATTTTTGTCTTTGCTACTCTAATAATCTCATGTTACTTACAATAGTGGGACACGTTGTTCAGGAGTGAGACTGAGCAAAAATTCCCCATTGTGAGTCAAATCCAAAGAATGTTGACCCTAGGAAGGGAAAAAAAAAAGCCAATATTGAGTATTTCACATCACAGTTCTGCCAACAAACTCTTCTGAATTGTAGTAACCTCATACTCTGTGAGTGGCCTTAGCAGAGAGGCTGCTAATTGCTGTCTCCTGATAATGCATCAAATAAAACCTGCAAATCTCAGTGGCAGACAGATTTCCCACTGTCTCACAGCTGCAGCAACACCTGAGTGCTTTGTACCTTAAAGCACAACTTTCTGCATGAAGGCACTTCATAGATTCAACAGGAAAATTTCGTAAAAATCAGTATTTTCTTAGGTATATACTATGACACTCTTCATCTTAGGTCACAGAGACATTGTTAATGTTGGTCCAATTCTACTTTTTTCACCTTTAATTAAAACTCATTCACCTTTAATTAAAATGTCTACACCTGTAATTACACTTGATTACAGTGTTAAGAATAAAGAGCAGGATACACAAGAGCCAAACCAGCTATATTAAAAGTCTGGTATATTATTGCTATTACATCCACAGAGTCTGCCTGTAATTTTCTGCAGAATCGGATTTTTTTGTTTTCCTTTTGAGTACATTTAATACTATTTAAAAACTCTAAAATACAATAGCCATCATAATAACACCAGTGTATTAAAGCAAACACGGTAGAAACAATGAAAATTTCCCTTTTCCTGTAAAGATTCACACAAATCCTAACTTAAACTTAAAATTCTTATCCCTGAAAGGGAAGAAAACTCTGCCATTAAAAGCAATTTGTTAAAATCTGCAGCTGCTGAGGCCCTAATCTTAGGAAAGAAAACCTCAGCAGGTGTTCTCATCACATCACTTCTTCACTCTCCTTCCATATTAGTAATAGCTGTCAATACAAACAGAAATCCAGGATAATCTGGAATGAAGGAAAAAAAAACAGGTATAAACCCTTGTTGAAGGGCTTTGTGCACTTATCAAAGCTCAGGTGCAGGGGAACTGAAGTCTGTGTTATTTTCCAGGGAAAACGAAGTCAGAATTACATTCTAGTCCTGGAATAGTGTCCCAAGTGCCACAGGATCTGTGTGAAAGGTGAGGTAGGAATGACCTGCTGTTCCCAGCTGTGCTGGAGGTGCTCCTTTGAGGGCTCCCCAGTGTGATTGCAAAACTCCTCCATGCCTTTCCCTACAAAGCAGCATTCTTTCCATTCACACATGGCAGTATCAATCCAGCATCCTTAAATTTGCTTCCTGGGGCCGTTGCCTGAAAGTTTTAGTTATGTTGCATTTCTGTGAGTTTCTCTTGTAAAAATAGCAGTCAAGAGTCCAGTCTCCTCAGTGACGTGAACGTTTTCACTTTTTTAAATTACCTTATTTTAAGTATCTAAGGCCGTATTTTGCAAACATTTACACCTTGCCAGAAGCCACAAGTTGTAACATTTTCATTACAACCACACAGTAAGAGTCCTATGATCACCATTCCAAACATCTGCTGAGGGTGCCTGTATTGTAATTTAACCCCACAGCAGGGCTGTAAAACCTCTTTCCACACAGAAAGCCAAAGCCAGCAATACCAGGACTGCAATTCCAGACACTGACACCAGCGTGGGATCCCACGGGACAGGGCTGGGTCCATTTTCTTCTTCTTCTTGATGCCTTAGGTTTGAACTTTTCTCTGTTCCCAGCCCTGCACTGCCCAGTGTAACTCTGCAGGTCCCTGGAGCTCGTTCAGTGCTGTTCTCTCATGCTCACACTGACATAACAAAGCCTCTCCAGCTCGCTCTCCAAGGACACCCAGACCCTCCTGGGCCCAACAACTGCAAACCTTCATCTTGGGGAGAGGGGGGCAAGCTTGGGCAAATTCCATCATTAGCTAAAGTTTTAATTGGCGAATTTATGCTGATATGCAAATGAACCAAACCTATAAAAGTGTGAAGAACTCATGACCTGTCATCCATCCTGGGATCCACTGAGGCAGGACCCTCTGGATACCCCAGGGTGTGACCTCTGAAGGCCTTTCAAATAAATCCCTCCTTTATTCCCTTATTCCTGTCTAGTCTCTGTTTCTAGGTAGCCATTTCAGGCATCATTCTCAGGGTCCAGCTCTGGAATTGGCACAGCTGCTGAATTGATGAGAAAATTGATGAGAAAGAAAAAGGATTTGCAGTTGAAAGGTGGTTCTTGGGGGGGAATGATAGAGAGAGAAATCAGTTTTCTGGATGCATGTTTGTATAAAAGAAGCCAAAGGAATGAAAACCGACGAGAAAGAGTTCTGCTGGTTTTTTGTTACTCTGAACAGGTACAACAGCAGAAAACTTCATTGAAAAAATCCTCCTGGCCCGTTCTCCGTGGTTTTCCACCTCTCTACTCTTCGCTGTGTTACTACCTCGAAAGATCTGCCAGATCAGCTGCTCTGAGAGCCACTCCCTAAAGTGCTTTATTCCCAGCAGCCTGGATTAGCTGAGAGGGTTTGGAGAGGCTCGGAGCAGATCAGCTGAGGGATCTCAGTCAGCGGCAGACTTCGGGAGGAGGATGGCAACAGGCGGCTGGGAGGAGGTTCTTCATGGGATCATCCACTCCTGGAACACAAACTCTGCCTGGTAGCCTCAAGCAGCAGTGTGAAAGCCTGACTGTGTCTTCCCTGATGCTCGTGCTGATTCCACTGATTAACAAACTTGGGTGCTGACATAATTCTGGGCTGAAAAAAAACGAGTCTGTGAGTGGGAAAACAACGTGCAGGAGTTGCTGTGCCAACTCCATGGTGTTAAACAGACACCATCCACACCACTGGCTTTGTACTCTTTGTGCTTCCAGCTCCTAAAAATACCCCTCTGGAAGGGTTCCCCTACCAGGAAGCAAATTATTGAAAAGCTTCCCAGAGAAATTATGGTCTGGTATTCCAAGTGAGACTCTCTGCACATTGTAACAGTTCAACCCAAACTGCTGCAACCAACCTTTTCCCTGAAACAGGAAATCCTGGTATCCCTAAAGACAGAGGGAAAGGCAGGAATAGTGTTCATGCTGCACATTAAATAATCCGTGGTCAAGTAACTTTATTAAAGTTATTCCAGCCACAGTATTAATACCACTGGAATAAAATATCTCAAGTTATAATTATTCTAATTCACCAGCGCCAGTATCCACAACATCCCAATGACTAGAGGCAAAAACCACCAGAGGGAAAACTGTGGGAGAGACTTTGAAATCCTCCTGTCAATAATGGCACAACCTCCCCTTGTCCCTACATCCCACTTGAACCTTTCACATCCCCCTCCTTGTCCCTACATCCCACCTGAACCTCCCACATCCCTCTCCTTGTCCCTACATCCCACCTGAACCTCCCACATCCCTTTCCTTGTCCCTACATCCCACCTGAACCTCCCACATCCCCTTTCCTTGTCCCTACATCCCACCTGAACCTCCCACATCCCCTTTCCTTGTCCCTACATCCCACCTGAACTTCCCACATCCCCTTTCCTTGTCCCTACATCCCACCTGAACCTCCCATATCCCCCTCCTTGTCCCTACATCCCACTTGAACCTCCCACATCCCCTTTCCTTGTCCCTAAATCCCACCTGAACCTCCCACATCCCTTTCCTTGTCCCTACATCCCACCTGAACCTCCCACATCCCTTTTCCTTGTCCCTACATCCCACCTGAACACCCACAACTCTTCTTTCTACACCCTACCCACCCTCTAATCCCTCTATTTATAGTTCTATTAGTTTAGGCTCAACCCCATGATTTTCAACGTCCTTCCCACCAAACACAGGCACCTCTAAAGGCAATGGGGAGCTGGAAGGACTCTGGAAGGATTTGCAGCCAAGCACAGACCACACACATTCACTTGCTGCTTCCAGGCTGATTAAGTGTCCTGTGCAACCAGAATTTGTGATTTCGTGCAAGCATTAATTGATAACAGCAAGTTCTTGCTCTACTTGAATTACTCCTAAAACCACTCTTTATTTCGATAAAATGCTTACAACTTAATTTCTAGGCACTTTTCCAAGTAGGCAGACTCAGAAACACTGGCTGTACTGTGAGAAGACAAACTAAATTAAGAAGGAAATGTGTGTTTTGTGTAATTAGAATGACAGCTATCCCCTTTACTACCTCCAAATGCTCTCAGGGGTGAGTGCATGACTTTAAAACAGCAGTAAACAGAGCACTCTTTTCCAAGCTCTTTCTGCCGGGAACACCTCGTATCTCTATTCAACCCACTTCTTACTTAAATAACCACACAAGTATATCATGCCTGGAGGAAAACTTAGTGCATGTTGGGATTTGCATGTATTTCATGGGAAAAAAAGTAGTGAAAAAGGGAGAGTGAATGAGAAATAGGTGCATTTGCCTTCAGGACAAAGTTTCCAATTTTTCTCTTTGGTTATGCAATAAAAGTTCTTCTTTTTTTATTTTTTTTTCTTTTTTTTTCCCCATCCTTAAAAATGGTGCTTTATCACTGATTCCAGTCTCTTCAGCAAAAATCTTCGGTTTCCATCAGCGTGGACTTCACAGGGGGGCAATAAAGCAACTATTCTTTACTTTTAAAGACCCACACAGCTCCAAAATGAACCCTCTTCTGCCCAAACACCCCCAACGTATGTACCCATATTTGCAGTTCAGCAGTCCCAAATTTTAGCCCCTAACCAGGGCACAAGTGCCACCTGTATGTCAGTCAGACAAAGGTATTTATTCCTTTGAAAGCTCAGATTAAGGTCAGAGCTATTGGTGTGGAGAGAAGGGAAAAGCAGTGTGAACAAGCAGTTTATTTATTATTTTTTATCTACCAGCCAATATAACAGATTGAGAGCCATTCCTTTGTATCTCCCCTGGCAGAGCAAGGATCTAGGGTTAGTATTTCCCCACCCTTTCCTGTAACAAGCTGATTGGATTGTTTAGAGGTGTTTTTTTTTATTTTAAATCCCCCCTTTCCTCCAATGTCACCCCCTTGACAACTCTCCTGTGCCTGGCTTGCACGCAGGCACCACGGGGGTTTATTCTGTGCGTGAGAAAGGACAATCACCCTTGAGAAAACTCTGCTCACAACCCTGCTTCCACAGCTCCCAAAAGCCACGAAACGTGGGCCTCCTTCATCCTCTTATCACCAGGCATCTCACTGCTTGGTTTGTGCATGTCGCTGCACATAACAGCACAGCGAGCGTGTGAATCCCAACCTTTGGGTTTAATTTATGGCAAATTCACACACTGAGCACACCCCTGTGTGTTCCCCTGTGCGGGTAACAGAGCAGGGGTTCGGTGCAATAATCACTAATTAGTGAACAGCCCTGCAGCCAACCACAGCCTCAGCTCAGCACAGCAGGCTGAGCTTGTATTCTCTCTCTCTCATGTATTTTTTTTAGCTGTACCTCCAAAGTGCCTCGTTGCCCCCTCAGGCCCCTCTTTCCCCAGAGTTTTAAAACCATTTCTTGATGCCGAGAGCGCTGGGGCTGTTCAGCCTGAAGAAGAGAAGGTTGTGTGAGGAGACCTCAGAGCTCCTTCCAGTGCCTGAAGGGGCTACAGGGAAGCTGGAGAGGGACAATTCATCAGGAACTGGAGTGACAGGACAAGGGGGAATACAAACTGAAAGAGAGTAGGGTTAGATTTGGTGTCAAGAAGAAATTCTTCCCTGGGAAGGTGGTGAGGACCTGGTACAGGGTGCCCAGAGCAGCTGTGGCTGCCCCTGGATCCCTGGCAGTGCCCAAGGCCAGGTTGGACATTGGGGCTTGGAGCAGCCTGGCACAGTGGGAGGTGTCCCTGCCCATGGCAGGGGTGGCACTGGGTCGTCTTTGAGGTCTCTTTCAACCCAACCCCTTCTCTGATAACCAGGAGCAGGACAAGAGGGAACAGCCTCAGGCGGTGCCAGGGGGAGGTTCAGGTTGGATGTCAGGAAGAATTTCTTCACTGAAATGTGGTCAGGCATTGGAAGGAGCTGTGCATGGAGCTGGTGGAGTTCCCATCCCTGGAGGTGTCCACAGAAGGCCTGGATGTGACACTCAGTGCTCTGTGCTGGGTGACAAGCTGGGGATCAGTCACAGCTTGGCCTCGATGATCTTGGAGGTGAACTCTCCAGCCTAAAATGATTCTGTGATTTTACCTTCACTAAACATGAAAGATACAAGTCCTGTAGACTCCGAGGTTCCCCTGAGCTCTGAGCAAAGCCGTTCTGGGAGAGACTGAAATGAGCACGTGGCAGGAGGGGAAGGCTGGCAGAGCTGGCTGCAGTCTGCTCTCATTAACAACACCCTGCACGTCAATCCCCACGCCAGAGCTCTGCCAAACGAGCCACAGCTTGTGCTGCCTCCTTCCTTGAGCTTCCATCACCCATCACTGCAGCAATCTAAGGCTCAGGCGGGCATGAGAAGGGTGGGAATCTGTAGAAAATGAGCATCACTTGTTTCTCCTAATTTTAACTCCTCATTCTGCCCTTTTTT
>VZRF01010672.1:43776-80848 GCA_013396875.1 Vireo altiloquus | reverse complement strand
TTTTTTTTTTTTTTGCTACACTCCTGGGACACTTTAAAAACCTAGAATCGAAATCTGCAAGTAAACAGAAAGATACAGGAAAAGGACTCAAGTGACAGCAAAAAGATGTTAGGACTGAAAAACTTGGTTTTAGATGAAATAAGCCCCCAAACTCAGTAGTTTTTATTGCTTTTCCTATCCGCTGCTCTACAAACATTGCACCCAATAATCAGCTTTTCAGAAATGGTAGCAACTAACCAGGCACTGTAACTGGCCAATACTGCTCCTGGATAAAGCAGGAAAACAAGAGCATTACACCCCAAATGTTGATGGAATCCTGACGCCAGAGGTGACACTGAAATCCCCAGGACAAGGCTCAGCCTCACTGCCCCTTTCTGCTCAGATGTTGGGAATTTAGCAACAGTGAGCTCAGACTCTCTAGATGAGTGATCCAACATTTCAGCCATCATCAGCTGTGGAAGAGAGCTGGAACAAGGGAGAATGCGTACAAACGGAAAGAAAGTAGGGTTAGATTTCATTTTAAGAAGAAATTTTTCCCTGTGAGGGTGATGAGGCCCTGGCACAGGGTGCCCAGAGAAGCTGTGGCTGCCCCTGGATCCCTGGAAGTGCTCAAGGCTAGGCTGGATGAGGCTCTGAGCATCGTGGGATAGTGGAAGGTGTCCCTGCCCATGGCAGGGGGTTGAAACCAAATGATTTTTAAGGTCCCTTGCAACCAGAGCCATTCTGTGATTTAAGATTCTACTGCGGGGTCTCTCTGTGCTGAACCCTGTCTGAACTGAACTGAACTGGCAGCAGGACAGATGCAGAACAGCCCTGCAGCACCCAGGAGGGAAAACAAATCCTGAAGAGCTTTCTCAAAGCATCTCAGGGCAAGAAGCATCCTTTCCAACCATGGCTGCACTGATTCTTTAACAGCTTCCTGCCATGTACAGTGCAAAATCAACACTGAACACTATCAAGACAAGTTGATGAGAAACATGATAGAAATACTCTTTTGCCTTTATCCTGTTGCCACCATGAGACTTTCGGTTTGCTATAGGGCAAAAGCCCCTCTGTGGAAACAAACCTTGGTAACTAATTTGAGATTCAAGTCACTTGGCTGCACAGTCTGTCTCCAAAACTGCTTTTCAAGCAGAGCTTTGCTGTGCATCGTCGTGTGGATGAGCAGATCCTCCTCCCATGCTCATCTCCTTTTACACCAGATGAGGCCAACTGTGACAGGGCCTAAAATACAAGGGTTAAAGAGCTTCCAACAGGTACACCCAAATCAGTAACAAATGTCAGGCCAAGAGGAATCACAGTGACATTATTATTACTGTGAGCATCACCAAGGAAATCTCATCACTGGACAAGAATTCACAAAGGTATTTGCCCCATGCATTTGCACAGGGTACCTGTAGATTGTATATGGCTGTTACTTGCATGTGTAGTATTTATTCCATTCCTGGTTTTCCGATGAGAAACTGGGACATCTTTGTGTATGCAGAACAAATCACTGACAAACCAGCAAGGAATTCAGTTCTTGAAATAAACCCAGCTGTTACCTGGCTGTTAACTTCACACAATCTCTGGAACAATAAAAGAGTACAGAAATGTGGCAAGAGACTGGCTGGTGGGTTTCTGCAAAATTACTCACTTTTCATAGTGATACAGTTAAAAAAAACAAAAATTAGTTTTAGAAACTGTAGTAACACATGATACAGTCAATCCTCCTGAGAGAACTCAGCAGAGAAACCATGAAAGATTCAATGCTCTTCTGCTTTCTGTTATTACCTGTAACAAGCTAGAGAGTAAATCTTTCAGAATGTTACCCCATGTTTCTATAATTTGGGATGTACAAAGTTCCATGAGATGAGGATTAATCTTACTGCTTTTGGGGCCAATCTGCGAGATTCAAAGGAAAAAAAGTTTGATATCTTAAGTAAGGAAAAGAATAACACTGGCAGAGAAAGGGTTCTGTACCTCGATGCTCCTTTACTTCAGAGCCCAGTGTGCCACAGACAGCATTCAATTAAATAATAGTCTCAGCAATAAACAATGACAATACACAGAACACCACATAACATCACTCCTTTGGCTCAAAGTAATTCCAGTTTGTGACTGAACAGTTGTTATGCAAAAACCTCTGACACGTGGCTGAAAACAATAAAACCTTCACATCCTACAGCTGAAAAGGCAGGGAACAAACTGGCAGAGGAAATTTAGATTGCACATCCCTTATGGAGTAGTTTTATTTCTTGTGCAGTTTGAAAACAGCATCAGTACAACTTTGGTATTCACCTGGAAAAGGCTTCGTTGGGAGAGCAGTCGATGCTTGTCCAAGGGAAGCTCTGTCTGAAAAGGCAGCAATTTCCAATGTCTCCAAACAAAATAATTTGAAACAAAAGCCAACAGAGTAATTTGTTCTGATTTGTTTTTTCCACGGTGCAGCACACCCAAGATACAGTTGTTTTTTCATAGGGATGTTAATAACAGTAGTAATAATAAAATCATGCTGGGAGATGATGAGGCACCACAGCAAGGGTTGTGGTCAGAGTCATGCTCCTGTCTCAAAAGAGTGCTCTGGGAAGATCAGCTTTTAGAGAGCTTTCTATTGCCTGGCCTAACCAAAGCCTTTCCAGGGGCTGTATTTTCCCCTCCAGAACATTATTTAAGGTAATTTTTTTTCAGTAAGAACAATCACCCACTGGAACAATGTTCCCAGAGATGTGTCAGTGGAGGTTATAAAGATGCAATCAGACAGGATGCTGGTTAATGATGATTTTATGATTCTATCACCTCACCTACACTCCATTTCCCCAAAAAAAGGCTGGACCAGGTCAATCACCTTTGGAGGTGCCTCCCAACCTGGGCTGTTCTATGATTTTGGGGATACTGAGAGACTGAAGAGGGACACTTCTATGTAAAGACCAACATGCAAGCACTTACTGCGGGATCATTCCTTCTAAAATCACCTGGAATCAACCACTGCCAGAAATGCAAGATCCTAGTGCCTGGATGGATATGGAGGGCCAGGCAGCATGGGAGAGGTGCCAGGCCCCACAAGGGTACAGAAAACCAGGGGATCACATTAGGATAAGGAGATTTTGTGAAGCCAGAGAGGTCTTTAATGGTCCATTACCTCTGAGTGCAACTCTCATCAAACAGGAAATTATTTGTTAAAATGATGCAGATTGATTCAATGCAGCACAAATGCCACTGTCAGTAGTATCAGCATAGAGCAGATGGACTCTGCTAAGGCAAAAAACCTCTTCCTCCCCAATTAAAAGCTTAATCACCATTTACATGAATCTCAACAAAACTCTGATCTTGTAGAAATTCTGTATTTACCGTAACAACTCAACCTGGAGCTCTCCATTTCCTTTCCTTCCCTTTTTTCCCCTCTCTCCATAGTACCCTGCCAAAAGATAATGTGCCTTTATCAATTAGGCACCAAAGATGGGGGGGGGGGCGGGAAATAAATGTTTTCAGTATATAAACAACATAGTTCACAAATAAAACCTGGCTTCCTCTTGCCTCCAGTGGGTTTGGTGTGAAACAAGCATTAGTGGACAGGACAGCTGAGGAGAAACTGAACTAGCTCAAGCCAGTGGTAAAATAATCCAGGAATTGTACTCAGGATATCAGGAGGCTAAAAAATTACAGGATCTCATGGTATTTGTGTGGAAAGTACCTAAGGAAGGCATAAGTGGGTAGGGAATGAAAAATTCTCTTTCCCAAACTGCTAAAAGGTATTTCCTCTTTCTGATATGCATCCTTGTCCCACCAAATACTGGTCCCTCCCATGCAGGTATTTTATAGACTTGCTGACATTTAAATAAAAGTAGTTCTGCTCCTCTGACACACAAAAACTGTGAACAGAAAGCCCTTTCCTATCCCTGTCCTGCAGCTTTACACAGAGCCTGGCATACCAAGCCTCTGGACACAGCCATGGCACCAAGAAAACCACTGGAGGTTCATTTTAATATTCAGACATTTATACTTTGGGAGAATTTGTTGTAGAGATTGTAAGGCAACCTTTAGGGGTCGAGTAGTCTGTGTTAATAGAGACTTTCAAAGCTGAAGTCGTTCCTACTCATATTTTTTGCTAAAACATAGAACTTTTTCATAAATACGATAGGCACAGACAGGATTTTTACAACCACCAATCCATCCTCACTGTCAGACACAGCAGCTGCTTTACCCTCAGGAAAAAAATCCCTTCAGCACAGTTCTGTGGCTCAGTCTGCTGCCCCAAAGAATATTGTCCTTCAGCCACAGCTGCATTTGCCCTTCAGGATTCCAGGCAACAACATTATATACATACATATATATATATACACACATACATATACATATATATATGTATTTATTTTATTCCTTTTTGCTATCAGCTCATTTTCCCTGTGGGAATAATACTATCTTCTCAACATGCTAAAGGTCCTGCACATCCATGGATGGAGAATGGAATGAAGGTGTACTGTCAGCAAAGATGTGTCTGACCCAACCCACAAATCTGCATCCCCAGCAGTCATGCAAACCTCACCCATTATACACTGGGGCACACTGACTCCATGTGGCAGGACACTGAATATGCTCCAGACATTCCTTTTTCTTGCACTTCACACAATCGTGTGTGTGGCTGTGAACTTTGGAAGTAAGTTTTGGGAACAGAAGGAACAGAATCCACGTTATTTCCGTGAGAAAGGGCGACATGGGGATGAAAGAATTAATGAGTCGTATTGGTAACAGTGTTTTTCACACAAATACTCACCAGGAACACGCAGTAAAGTACAAAGGCTATATATATATATGTATATATGTATATATATAAAAAGAATGCTTTCTCAAATGTTTATTACATGATGAAATAAGTCTAATTGAAAAAAAATTCACATCCTGAACTTCATCAAAGGGGACTGATTGCTCTTCGGGCCTATTAGCTAAAAGCAAGATTGAAAGAGCAGGTTTGAAAAATTACATAAAACTGTATCACATTCTTCTTTCAGTTTGCAATTGGTTTGATTGAAACTTGACTAGAAGACCATAAAAGTTTGCTTCAGCATTAGACCAGCTCTCTGGCTCAAGTAGCACTAACACCGTGTGATGGGTACAGGGTTTTTCCCATGACTAAAATGGAAATAATTGGTAATATTTTCTTCCACACCACACTCGTGCCCACCCCAAAACCCCAAATTCCACCTACTTTACCGATGTTGTTAGATACAAGACCTAAAGAAGATAAGAAACAAAGACAATTCTTGTTTTGCCCCTTTGTGTCTTCACATTTCAGTCTCTCCCAGCTGACCACAAGTACATTCCACCCACTGTGAGGAAGGTCTTCAGACGTCATTTTCAGACTTGGAAAGAAGTGACATGGTATGGCTGAAAGGGTTTTTGTACATCACAAGTGCTGTAAAATTTAGTATTTCCCTGCTTTGGTTAAGGTGTGTGATGATGCACCTGCCAAATCTCAATCTTACTGCACAACTGCAAGGGGCTGCTAAATTTGTGGTGAGATTTTTCCTTTTTTTTTTTTTTTTCCTTTCTGTTATTTTTTAAGACAGTGCAAGGTCTAGAGACAGCCTGACAATCTCAGACCGGGGTGTTGCAGGGTGATCTGCCAACTTCAGCTTAAATTTCACTGTATAAACATTTTCCCATCTCTGTTTGGTATCCAGCAAACAATCCTATTAGAAATTTTCCAAAGGTCCGTGTGTGGGTTTTTTTTTTTGTCTCTGAGTACTGTCCAAGCACCTCCCCAAGTATAAATTAGTAGCTGTACATCTGCTGCTGCTGCTGCTCTGTCTGCACAGGCTGCTGGCCTGGCTGCTGCGGCGTGGCCGGAGCCGGGGCCTGCAGGACATCAGTCTGAGGCACTGACCTCCAGGCCAGGGGGTGCTGATCTGTGATCTGGTTGCCCAGGGGAGCAATGGAGTTCACCAGGGTGGTGAGGTTTATGAAATGAGCCACGGACTGCGGGTTGGGAGCCTCGGGCTGCGGCGGGAGCTGGACGTCGCTCTGGCGGTTGTGCAGCATGGCCGAGCCGCTGACGGTGTCGAAGGTGACGGTGAGGATGGAGTTGTCCAGCTGCAGCTGGCGCTCCGGGGCGCTCAGGTGGCCCACGGCCACGGGCTGCAGGTTGGTGAACTGGGTGCTGGCCGCCGTGGTGATGGGGGTGACGGTGATGTTGGTGAGCCCCACGGAGCTGGACGGCGCCGTGACGTTCGGGTCGCTGAGGGTCACCACCACCTGAGGACAAACACAGAGGCTGAACCTCAGCTTTGTGGCTTCCAACTGACCACCACGTGGGCTCACGTGATGCCACACACAGATGGGGAACATGGGAAATTCGGAATGTAACAACTTCCACACGTAGAAGTAAGATGGTAAAAGGAGAGAGGGATGTGCAGCATTTAAAGCAAGCAGCCAAATTAACTTCCACTCTTTTAATCGTAGCTTCAGCCAGTTAGTGATAGCTAGCAAACAAGCTGATGCTAACACCAGAGGAAATGAAAACAAACATGAGGAGCTTATTGGTCCAACTTCTTGAGTTTTTGAAGTCTCTATCTTTGTATTACCACAATTTATGCAATCAGCTCCAAATGTTCCAATCACTCTTTTGTGATTTTTTTTTAAACCAAAAGAAGGGTTATCCCTCTAAGCAATGCCACCCATCACCCTCCTGCTGCAGCTCACCTGTTGGATGCTCTGTACAGCTGAATTAGTCTCATCTCCAACATTCCCTGTGAATTCACCTTCCTTCTCTGTGTATTCACTGAAGGCAGGGTCCTCAGGCACTTGAGCTTCCTCCTCCTCCCCCGACTTTTGTTTTCGTTTCTGGCCACGTTTTGGAGTTTTTATGTGCTGCTTTCCTTCTGGTAGTTCCCCCTGTTCCAGGGCTAATTCCGGCTGGAGCAAACATTTCCAAACAAAACATCAAGTCCTTTTTTGCTTATTGAGTTCCAAGAAAGAGACAATCACCTGAAGCTGGTTTACTGTCAGTTCTCAAGCAAAGAAAAAACCTTTAGCAAAATCCTGACTCCAGGGATTGAGACCTCACCCTGTAATTAGGTTTTGCCAGCACCCCTGTTATACAACCAAGCAGATCAGCAGCTTGTGGCTGCTTGGACATGTTCCACTGGGGCTGACTCTCTAAAAAAGCACATTCCTCACCCATCAGCCCACGCCCAGCTATGCTTTGTACCCAAAAAGCAATGTCCCACCTCGCCCTCCAGCAGGCCTGGAACTCACCTGAACAATCCCAATTGAAGAGGCATCAATGGTCGTCGTCTCTGGCAGAGGCTCCAAATCATCAATCCTCACTGAAAGGATCTGAACACAAAGAGGTGTCAGCTGGAGAGCTGCAGCAGTGCAAACCACAGTCAAACAGCACAGCATTTCCCTAATAAATCCTGTCACCAAGCAAAAGTGATGTAATCTAACATTTTACACATAGTATTTAAAACAGAGAGTTAACTGTGGCTTTTTAAAAATAACTTTTTGGCATATCATGTTTTCCTTCTTGCTGAAATCCAGCAAAATTTAAACACAATAAAAGAACATGTCCATTTTCATATTCTAGACAGAACACAATCCACTGGGAAGTGATGAATTCTACAGAAAACAACATGTTTGGGAAAAAAAGTATTATGTTACCATTTCAATTTATAAACCTATCAACTGTGTCCTACTTCATTATTTTCAGATGAATCTACACATCTCAGCTCATCAAAGAATAGAGACAAATTGCCCTCTGGATTTCAGATATGTAGCTGCATTTTAAATCCCCAAATCAATAAACAAAGCATTTTGTTGACTTCCTTCACAGTCATCATGATAAAACAGCAAAGCAATGGTAATGAAAAATTGGCAGTTAAAAAAAATAAAAAAAAGCCTCAAAGAGGACAGACAAGCCTTACTCAAACCTAAACAAGAAATGCCGAGGAGAAATACAATAGCTATTCAGAAATTTAGAACACAGAAAAAACCCCACTGGGGTCAGACAAAGCATCCCTCTAATCCAGATTCTCTCCAGTCAGCATTCTTCTTTAATACTGAGAATAATTCTGTATCATCAGCAGATGCTGCCATCACCTCTCTATTCACCACTTCTTTCAGATCATTTCTGAATACAGAGAACACAATGGGGGAAAAAAAATCCATTATATTCACTAATGGATGGAGACAAAACATGAAAAAACATGTATTTAAGCCGAGGCAGAAAAAGAGATTTAAATAATAAGAAGAACTCCATTTTTAGGGACTGAGAATCAGATGTATTTACTACTAAAACATTTAATACTGAACTAAACAGAAATGGCTGATTCAGTTAAGTCCATGTTTCACAGGCACTACTTAAAATTGGGCCCAAAAGAACAGAAAAAAAAAGAAAGAGAGGAAAAAAAAAGTAATTCAAGTCACCGAAGGCCATAAACATTCTGTAAAAAAAATATTAAAAAAAAAATCCAGAATCCACCACACAAACTCCCTCACCTCTGGGTGTTTACGCCTCATATGTCGACTCATGGACGCCCTGGTAGAAACCTTTGTCCCACACAGCTGACAGCTCTGGGCTTCCACCTTGTCATGGGTGAGCTGGATGTGCTTCTGCAGCATGTAATCAGTGACATACTTCTTATCACACACTGAACATGTCCACTGTTTTCCTACTGGTGGCAGAAGGAAGGAAGGAAACCCAATGGATGAGCACCGTACTGCCAACGCCTCAATGAGAGGAACAATTCATGTTTGGTTACAGGATGTGTGACATTAGTTCCAAGACTGGCCAGTCTACAGCAAAATTAAGGTATTTTTGCTGGATGCTGTTTTTTAGGAGGTTTACCTGTATGAATCAACTTGTGAGTCTCCATTGTGTTTCTCTCACTGAACGTCTTGCCACAGAGCTCACACATGAAATCTTTGATTCCTGCATGAAAAGCACATTTGGCACCTGTGAAAGCAGCCTAAAGCTATCTGGGGACAATTCTGAGTCTCTTATTAGTAACATTAAAAAGAAAAAACAGAAATCACAGACTAAAAAGGCAGGAGAAGCGAAGCTTCACTAGCTATTTTTATCTAAACCATTCCACTATATCCAGCAGAAAATAAATCCCAGAGAAACTGATGGGGGGGATAAAATTTTGTTTTGGGAAATGACAACCTGAAGAGTAACTTAAAACAAACCCAGCACTCTAGACCTATTCTAGATGAAGAACCTAAGAAAAAGAGAAACTTGAAATCAACTAAACTGCATTTATTTGTAGAACAAGTGGTCCTGGCTGAGGACAAAATCTCACTTTTCAAAGAGCAGAATATGCCTATTTTATTAGTTTTTCTCACACTTTCTGACTGTTCCACATAAGAATTCTCATAGGAGGCATTTAATTGATTCAGTGCAACTTTTGTCCATCCTTGGAGTCCTCACCTGTGTGTCTTTTGTAATGCTTCAGCATGTTGACTTTCTGTGCAAATTTTCGGTGACATTCCTTGCACTCGTATTCTTTAATCCCTTTGTGAAGCTTCATGTGGTGACGAAGGGCATGTTTTGTCTTCATTCCTGTGAGACAGAAGGTGCAGGACACATTTAGCCCACCACTCCCACCTTCAGGGGAGAACTCAGCCTCATGTCGTTAACCAACAGTTCTATTTTATATTAGCTGCGAGTCTGCAGTTGCCTATTTTTAATTGTTTATGTAGCAATGCATATTATCATTATTATTTTAATTCCAGAAAAAAGCTCTGGTAAAATCTGAGTAACCACTGATAGAGAAGCAGAACAGCAGGGACAAGCAGAGATAAAACATCCTCAGAAGTGTCAGACTGACTACATGTAAAATATCAGCTCGGATTTCCTCAAGTTAAATTTACATGAGCAATTAAAAAAGTCAAAGTGACTTTTGACTCTTAAGGCTCTTGAACAGGCAGAAATTACTTTATTTCTTAAGCCTGAAAACAGACCAGAATGAAAAAAAAAAATCAACCTGCATTCACTTTTGTGCTGCAAATCAGGCATTCCTCAACCTGACAGAAGCAAATGCTACTAAAATCAGTGCTGCCTTACAGGCCATGAAACCAAACCGTAAAGAATGAGGGGAGCTCATGTAACCATAATGCTGCTGATTAATACAATTTCTACCTCTCAAAAATGCAGGATTTACAGCACTGCCACTATTCTCAGCATGGAAGTTGTTTTAATTCAGATATTCACCTGCTACCCAGTATCACAATGAATGGAAAACAAGGCATCAGACATACCTTTGCCACATTCTGCACACAAGTATTCTCGGATATTATCATGGACTCGCATATGTTCTTTTAACATGTCTTTTCTAGCAAATGATTTGCCACATTGCTCACAAGCATGACTTTTTACACCTTGAAAATAAATTTAAAAGACAACGTAAACAAAAAAAAGATGTTAATGAGTAATGTGCATCTCCTGAAAATTGATTAAAGTGGTGAATTAGAGGGCAACAGCCCACCTGTGCTGACAACCACACTTTTCATGCATACTGTAGCCCAAATTAAATTAGAAGACTTTGAAGAGAGAGAAAAGCTGGCTTTCTGTGTGAGGAAAAAAAAAAAGATAAAGCCTGAGGTAAGAGAAGACTAAATAGCATGAAATAGTAATGAGCTGTTAAAAATGATTTTGCAGTAGCAGGTTTCAGCCTGTGTAATGGTGAGAAGGTGGCATGGATAAGAATTTGGGGAAGAATGGAATATAGGATTAGGTGAACCCTGCAACATATTAACTAGGAATTTGGATTGTGTGTCCAGATCAAATCTCTTCATTAGTATTACCTGCTTTAGAAAACTAAAAACTTAGTTTACTTAGGTTTACTCTAAAAGAATAAATTTAATATTTATCTTATATGTATCTGTAACTTACAGTGAAAATTCTCTAGCCAAAAAAAAAAAAAAGCAAGCACTGGCAACAGAAATTTTTCTTTAGTATTGATAATTATAAAGAAAGACAACATTTTACCTGTATGTATAAGCTTATGTCTTTCCAGATTTCCTATACTGTTAAAAATCCTCCCACAGATTTCACATGGATGGATGTATCTGAAACCAAACAGACCAAAAACTGTGATTCTTTCCTTGAGGCAGAAGTGATTCTCAGGCATCTCTGTCAGCAAGTGTATTTCATTTGCTAATACTAATGACTATAAAAGTTCGTTGAACTGTAAGTTTTTTTAACTGAGCCTTAAGAAATGCCTAAGCTGACTGCAAGCTTGGAGCAGTCTGGCATTGCTATACACCCAAACTTTTCTAAAAACATTTATTAAAACCATTGATTTATACTTTGCAAAGCCCAAACTGGGGGGGCTGTTGACTCATCAATCTATGTGAAGTCAACCACTAGCGACAGGCATTTCAAGCTTTTAATAAACATTTTAACCCCCATTACACAGTTATTCTAACACAGCCAAATTCTCTAAGAGCACCCCAGGTGGCAGAACCATTGGAACTCCAAGAGGACAGCTCTTCTCAGTGGAACAAGTCTTACTTCTGCACGTTGGGGTCGGGCAGGTTCTCCCTGTGGATGACCATGTGTGCGTGGTAGGTGGCCTTCAGGGCGAAGCGCCTGTTGCAGATGCTGCAGCCATAACCCTTCTCCTTGTGCACGTCCATGATGTGCTTCAGGTACTCCTTCCCTCTGCCAAAGGTCAGCTGGGCAATGAACCAATAGTGAATGAAAGGGGGGAAAAAAGTCCTTGGGCACAGCAATGAGCAGGTAACCTGATGCTTTAGGTTTTAACTTTTATATTTTCCCAGCCCTGCAGTGCCCAGTGTAACTCTGCAGGTCCCTGGAGCTCGTTCAGTGCTGTTCTCTCATGCTCACACTGACATAACAAAGCCTCTCCAGCTCACTCTCCAAGGACACCCAGACCCTCCTGGGCCCAACAACTGCAAACCTTCATCTTGGGGAGAGCGGGGCAAGCTTGGGCAAATTCCATCCTTGCCTGGCTTCTGCTTGGGTAATTGATGCTGATATCAAAGTGGGAAGAACTCGGGAGCTGTCATTGTCCATTTTGGGATGCACTGAGGCAGGAGCCTCTGGAGCCCAGAGTGTGACCTCTGAAGGCCTTTCAAATCAATCCCTCCTTTATTCCTTTATTCCTGTCTAGTCTCTGTTTCTAGGTAGCCATTTCAGGCATCAATGCATTGCTGGGATCTCCAATATTCTGTGTACCACTAAAGATCCTGTGTGACACTGGATGAAAAATGTGTGAGAGCTGGGTTTAGGCCTGAAACTTCTAGGACATTACAAGCACACTGCTACAGGACATCAATTCACTCTTTTCCCTAGCTGGAGATGGTATCTCCCTTCTGCAAAAGAAGAGGAACCTCAAGTTGTTTGTGCACTGAGGAACAGCCTTGAGGAGGGCCATGTGTAACCTCCACCAGCTCACCTTGAGTACTGTGAACAGCTCTGGCCACCACAGTACAAGGACAATATTAAACTACTGGAGAACGTCCAAAAGAGGGCTACAAAGATGGTGAAGGGTCTGGAGCCTTGTGAGGAGCCACTGAGGGCACTTGGTCTGTTCTGCCTGAAGAAGACTGAAGGGAGACCTCACTGCAGTCACAACTTCCTCGTGAGAGGAAGAGGAAGGGCAGGAACTGAGCTCTGCTCGGTGGTAACAGTGACAGGATTTGAGATAATGGCCTGAAGTTGTGTCAGGGGAGGTTTAGGTTGGGTATCAGGAAAAGGTTCTTCCCCCATAGGGTGGCTGGGCATTGAAGAGACTCTCCAGGGTCTGGTCACAGCACCAAGCCCGGGAGAGCTCAAGGAGCATTAGGACAGTGCTCTTGGGCACGTGGTGACTTTTGGGGATGGTCCTGTGCAGGACCAGGAACTGGACATGATGCAACTTGAGGATCCCGTCCAACTCAAGAATATTCTGTGATAACAAGGATGTCACAGATGGAGAAAATGTCTGCTTTACTCCAGGAGCGTGGTGAGCTCCTGTCTGCACCGTGAGCTTTGGCAGCAGCTCCAGAAGGGTTGGAATTTCCAGGCACTGCAGGGTAGTGAGCCTGGCTCAGCTCCTGCAAGTGCTGCAGCTATGACAGACAGGTGCTGTGCTACTGAGCTCCAGATCTGCACATCCAGATGTGCTACAGCATGTCAGGGTGAAGTGCCACAATGACACGACCTCTTTCTCCAATTTTGGAACTAATCAGGGTATTTCTGACAGCACTACACAGCTTGGGGGAAATGTACTTTGAGACCAGAAAAAAAATAGATTTTTTAAGAGCTCAGAAGAGAGATTTCTCCAAGTCTCATCTGTATATTTTTCTGCTTTTGGCTGCTCAGTTTCCCCATCTCCTCACATCAAATCCCATTTCCCACAGCTGTTCCCTTACACAACTGTTTACTTCACAAACACCTGCAAAAGCACTAAAAAAAACCCAACTTCCAAAAAGATCTTCCTGATTTGAATGGCTCAACTGCCCTCACTTGGAAGCACACAATTTTATATAGTTTATGTACCCATGAAGTGTCAGGCAGGAAAATCAGCACAGTGAAAGCAAGCACATTATTAACTGCAGTGACACCACATCTTCTTATGTTTACTGGCACAAAATCAGTTTGCACTTAAAACCCGCTCCCAGATAAGAACAGAAAACTGAAATATTATTATCTCCAGGTCTTAAAATGAAGATAAAGTAAGAACTTTCACCACATTAAGCGTGGGCTGTGAAATAAGCTCTGATTTCCAGGGATCAATTCAGTGGCTAAACTACCAAAATCCCCCTGTCCCTGTGCCAGTTTTGCTGTTCCCACTGGTTTGCTTTGCACCTCACCTGCCCCAGCACGGTGTGCTCACCCAGGAAGGGCACAGAGTCCTCAAGGACTCTGTTATTTCTTTACAAACTGGCAAAAGCCACGCAGTGAGAGGGTTAAAAAGTCTTCCTCTCTCAGCTAACTGAGTAAATTATACTCCAGCAGCAACACCATCCTGTTAGTAATGGAGTAGAACAAGAGTAAGCAGTTACACTGCACAGGCAGCAGCCTTACTCCTCCAAATTGGATATCCACTAGAGGACTATCTGATCTCATAAAAATTAAATCATTCTGTGGACTCTATCGATCAGAAATGCTGTAACCATTTTAAGTTGCACATAATTAAAGGGTTGTTCAAGATGTGAGTGTTCCTTTATTGATCCTTCCTTCAGTTTTGCTTGTTTTCTTCCACACAGCAAAGAGAATGTATCTGTCCTTCCCTTTTTAAGTGTTTAGCATCCCCCTTACTGGACACCACCTCAATTCTTACTCAGTTCACAGATTAGAGGTAACAGCACTGCAGAAAACAGCAGACCTGTGGACTGGACTTCCCTTTGAGAGCCCTTAATGTTATTTAAAATTCTGAATGATTTATAGACATCTCCACTCCCTCCCCCATCCCAAAACAAGTTAATTTGAAAGTATTTAAAGCTACCTGGCACCTTTTGCAGCTATACTTGTGAGGTTCTGAATCTGCACTTTCATCAGAGTTGTCATCGTTTTCCTCTGATGAGATTCCAATTTTACCAATGAACTCTTCCCTCTGGTGATCATCCATGAGGGCTATGTCCTGTGTAGAATGGGAAAGAATATTTTGTTTTATTAGATTAAACTCCTTCAGAAGGTGATACCTGGTCACCTTTTGTTGCCATGCAGACTGCTTTGCATTAAGTGCTGTAATGTTATTTATTTAAAATATCCTCCTGCTTCATTCAAGCCAGAGTTTCTCTGTCCAGGACCACACAAGGAGTAACTGTTTATTCAAACAACTAATATTAATTTTTTTGCATATAAAAGGAACTTTAATGTAAAGAGACTCAGTTGGTACAATATTACATCTATAAAAGCATCTTTATGAGCACCACTGAGTGATACAACTCCTTTTTAATTTCTTACAATTCAGTGCTGTCCAAACAATCTGCCTTTTCTGATTGATTATTAACACAATACCTTAAAATGGACATGAATATGATCTCTCAACACATCCACCCTGAAAAATTTTCGTCCACAGATCTCACACGTGTATTTCTTGTCTCCATGTGTTAGAAGGTGTTTGTTCATATTGCTCCTACATGAAAATACCTAAAAGGAAAAGAGAAGGAAGGGAGGATTTTTGGATCATGTCCAGCAGGGCTATAGTTCTTTGCAACCTATCCAATGGAGAGCACAGAACACATTTACTGTCTTTTTTATTCATTCTGGTCAGAAACATGCAGGAGCTCCTGTTAGCCAGCTAGCAAGTCTGCCTCGAAATGCTGGCATGGCAAAATGCAGGGGCACAGTTCCAAGGAACTGACTGAAACTCGCCATTCATCAGGGGTGGGCTTCCAAAAAAAGCTGCAGAAGAATTACACAGGGCAGAATTTGAAATATTTAGACAGTGTCTTTTGAATCATGAATGTTTCATCTATCTCTAAAAAGATAAAGCCACAATATCTACCTTGACCAATATGAAACATATCCAAAGCATCAAAACTAGAGGTCTACAAAGCAACTCAAGAGTTCTTGAGTGCCTTCTGCACCATGAATCATTAAACATTTATAAAATCTTAAGTTAAACCCACGCTCCTTGTGACAACAGTGACTTAAGATCATGAGTGTTGAACATCCAAATGCAACTGTGTCATGACTATGCCATGAATTCACTTTTATTCCCCATGGAAAAGGATTCCCAATGCACACAGTCAGCTCCAGCTGTTTACAACCAGCCAGAAAAATTCCACTTTAAATAACACAAGCCATGAGATTCCACTGACACACACAGTGGCCATGTGACACTCTACATTGTGCTGCATGTCCTGAGGAAAGTTCAAGCCTGAAATGCAGTTTTGCTCTTATCTTTGTCCTAACAGCTCCCACCACCCATGGCCACAGTGGGCTTGGATAAATAATAGAGCCAGAGGTGTCTGAAGAGGAATGGACTCCACACGCTCCCTGGGCAGCTGTTCCAGAGCTCTGCCACCCTCAAGGTGAGGAATTTCTTCCCCATATTGAGGTGGAACTAAATGTGTCATATTTTATGGCCACTGCTCCTCGTGCTGTTGCTGGGCACCACCAAAAAGAGTCTGGCACCATCCTCTGACACCCCTTGGAGATTTATTTAAATGTATGGATGAATCCCCTCAGTTTTCTCCTCTCCAGACTGAACTGCAGCACCCCTGGAGCTACAATGCAGAGCCTCTCATGGCACAGCTGGCACAAGCTCCTACCTTCCCACACACGGGGCACCCCGAGGGCTCCTTCTTGTAGCGAACCATGTTCTCCGTGCTGTGCTCAAAGTCTTCTCTCTTCACACGCCTCACCCCTTCACACAACAGTCCCCATCAAAAAAACAAAACAGGAAATCAACCATGGCTTTCCACTCCAGGCTGAAGGCCTTTTCAGGAGCAAACTGGGAGGGAAACTCTGGAAAGGCCCTCAATGCAGGGTTTAATTGCTAGCGAAAGGGTGATTTCTAAATTAAAAGAGTGTTTTAAGAAATACAGAAACAGTCTGCCAAAGTGATGTATTATGGCTCATTGGTTATTAAACGAGCTGTAAAGTGGTCTGAAAACACTTTTGTCAAAAACATTTTCGTCAACAACAGGAAACAGGCAGATCTAGTAGGCCTTGGCACTTCAATCTGGTGTGTGGCCCAGAAATTCACCCTCACTAAGAAGGAGAGGAGGGAGAATCTCTAAGGAGAGATGCAACCATCCAGCATCAGCTTTAATGCTCAGAGAGGACTGCAAATCTCTTTCTCTGCTACTTTCAGGAGGGCAGAGGGCTCCTGCTCTTTTGTGATAGCTAAAAATGAGACACTGCCAGTGTCATGCAACCCCCTGTCCTACAGCTCTCCTCTGGTTCATGACACAAATTAGATAACCTGGCTGCTTTTTTTTTTTAAATCACCTTTGGTTTTATCATCTAGATCACTAAAGGCATTTTAATACATATTTAGCAATCTACCAGGTTTTTCCAGTCTTTGAGTACCTGTAACATCCTTAGATGCTTGAGATTTTGAACAGCCAACTCTCATAATCCCATTTTCATATATTCTCAAGTGTTTCAAAGATAACATTCCACTAACACTATATTTATATAGTAGTCACTCTCAACTGTACATGGCAAGTTAACTCTGCCTTTAGATTTTTAAGCTGTCATGTAGATTTTAAAACAGAAAGAAGAGAATGCAAAGAAAGAAAAATATATAATTAAAATCAGCCAGTCTAAACTGCTGCATAAACCACGCAGCTTTCACATGACTGTTAGCAGCACTGGATCCATGACTGTTATTTTTCATAAATGTCACATTCTGCTGAAACTTGCAACTCTTGATCAGGTAACTGATGATAATAATAAGACAGCTACCATCCTGAAGAATCTAATGCACACACTCATTTCCTTAACCTGCCCACCTCTACTGCTGTTTCAAGAGCAATAATTAGGTTGATCTGCAGTAAATTTACCTTCCAAGTGCCGTCTTTGATGGTCCAGCATGACATCCTTCCTGTAGAACATCTTATTGCAGATCTCACATGCAAACTTCTTATCCCCATGCTTCTTCTTGTGTTTTGAAAGGTTGCTGTTTGTAGAGAAGAATCTGAAACACATCTCACACTGGAATGTCTTGTCATCTGTAAGCAAGAGAAACCATGCAGCTCTTTAAAACATTTTGTGTGTTTGTGAGATTTGGTTCTTTTGTTGGATCTGGGTTTTAACATGTAATCCATCACTATGCTCTAAGGGCAATTACCTGGGTGATTCTGGACTGAACATTATAGTGGGGCCATAAAAGTAAGCAGGATGTCATTTTCTAAGCGTAAGATCACTCAGCATAAATAATATGAGTAACCACAAGGATGGCAATGGGAGAAAAGGACAGGTTGTGGTGATACTATGAAAAAAAAATTTAGAGACTACTGCAAGTATAAAGCAGGAGAAAGCTGAGGAAAACTGTAATCTCAGAAAACTACAAACTATCAATAGTTCCAGTTCCTCTGTTTCAGAGGAATGAAGTGGAACTCAGTTTCAGGGCAAAAAAATAAACAGAGATGATGACAGATTATCTGTGAAGAAAGGAAACACCCGTGAGGATATTACACAGGTGAGCAGGAGATACTAAAAAAACCGAACTCCTAAGTGGATGTGTTGCTATACAGATTATTGGTTACACTTTTTTTATCAAAAAACCAGGTTGCTTCTCGTGATGATGACAAAAACCTAAATCCCTACTCCCCTTCTGTAGTTTCTCTGCTGAGATGGATTTGGGGACATCTTCCCAGAGAGGAACAGTTCTCCATTCTCACCTGTCCTGCAGTTGTGGAATTCCAGTGCACTCTCTATCCGAAAGGCCTTTTCACACGTGGTGCATTTGTATCTGTACTCACTGTCCACCTGAGGATCACAAACAGGAAAAACCAAGTCATCTGTGGCAGAGAAATTCTAAACCTCTAATACCTTTTCTGTTTTCTGTCCTTTCCAATTTTTATTTCTTCAAGAGGGCATTTAACTACACACTGGTGCAAAATTCTGATGCTATATCATCCTGCCATGTTCCTACATGTGAGCTACTAAAAAAACTCCAAAGACCATGCCCCTGTGTGGATGCAGCAGTTTTCCTGATATTGCCTTGGTCCAGCACAGAGACAGAATGTTTGAGAAGCTGGATGTGACCTGACTCATGTTCCAGAAGAGATGGTAGCATCTCTTCTGGAGAGTTAATGACCCTGGTACCAAGCAACAATGGAAATCTTCACTAGTAAGGTGCCACTGCAGGTATGTTTAATATTTCTATGGCAGAGTTCACACATTAATGGAATGATAGGTGGGGAGAAGTGAAACAGGACAAGCAAACAAGATTGGAACAACCCTATTTAGCAGCATAACTCAAGTCAGATCTCACCTCTCTATCATGCAGGTCCAGCCAATTCCAGCTTGTCTTGCTGGAAGTGATGCCTGAAAGCAATCTCCTCCAGGAAAAGGGCTTGCATATACTCAAAAGCACTTTTCAAATTCATCAGTTATCCTAAGGTAAGATGTTAGCACTCCCTCTCTGTCCTTTTTCACTCACATGGGATACCTGCTCACATGGAGCTGCCCAGCTCACTCCTGGAATCTCACTGTGCCTTTCCACACAAACCCTGCAAGAGCCTGAGAGCCCCTTTGCACTCACTTCGTTCCTGCTGTGCTTGTATGAAACGTGCTGCTTCAAGCTCTCCTTCCTGCTGAACAGCTTTGCACATTCCTCACATTTAAACAGTTTGTCACCTGAGGGGATCAATCAAGATGAAAGGGAAGCAGTCAGTGATTGATAATAACCAAATCCAGACAAGACAGGGGAAATCAAAGCACAAGCAACTGCAAACAAACAGGCTAGTGATGAAAAATTTAGTGATTCAGGAGATCCAAGTTGTGGATTTTAACCATTTCCAATTTTGGTTTAGTTCCCCCACCCTTTTTCAGTGATGATTTTTCGTGGAACCCTTAGGATAGGACACAGACCCCTGGAATTGCAGATTGCAGGTGGAAAAACACCCAGGTGACATTCACACAGCTATGTCACCCATGTGCCTGTGAAGGTGGGAGTGATATTTATGTACATATTTAAAGGCAATAAGAGCTTTAGAAAAAGCATCACATCCTTGCCCTCATTTAACAGATGTACTTAACACAAATTTTAAGTATTTTAAGCTTCAATTTTGCACTATTATCTTCTCATGCTTTGGCCTGAAAAATCAGAATAGTTTCCTAGAGAGAGTTAAAAGAAAGAAAAAAGCAAAACCAGCTCTCTTATAAATATGTATCCCAATACCCAAAACGAGCCCTGCTGTTTTAACTCAAAGGTGAAACCAAGACACAGAATCAATGGCCAGGCAAGGGAAAAGCCAACCCACCGTGAGAACGGATGTGCCTGCTGAGGTTGCTGCTGTTCTGGAAGATCTTACTGCAGATGCTGCACTGATAGACCCTCTTGTGCTCCCCCAGCTGCTTTATCAGCTTCCGCCGAATTCCGTGTCTACTGGAGAGAATTAAACTTCTTTTGAGGGACATGGTGTTTTGGTGATGAGCAAACCTACTGGATTAGAGAAAAAGGCAGGGACTGAAAGCTATCCCACAGGTTGCAACGGAGTTCCAGCAGCTGGCAAAAGCTAGAGGAGTGCTCAGCTCAGCTCCTGGCAGGAGGGAGGGGGCTTGGATGGAGCTGCTCCAGCTCCAAGGTGCCCCCCTGGCCACCCCCTGGAAGCTGCAGATGTCACTCCCTCCAAATTATCTTCACCCAGCACCAGCGAGGCAAAAAGCAGCAGCAGCAGCAGCGATTCTCTTTGCAGGCCCCTCAGAGGAACAGAAAAGATCTGTTCTGCTCATCCTCTGAAAACAGCAGCACTATCTCAGCTTAGGAAGCCTGGCAGCCCCCACATAAAAGTGTATTTGAGCAGAGGGCAGCAGGGTGCCAAGCAGCAGCACTGTGCCATTTCCCAGCACAACCACCTGCTGAAATGCCTTTTTGATGGCTCTGTGTCTGCTAAGGACTTCAATATATACCATTACTAGCTAATTCTGAAAAATTGAGTGCTCTATTATAGAAAAAAAAAAATCAAGAGGCCAATTTTACCGAGACAAAAGACATAAAAGAATCTGAATTAATCAAGTGATACTTAAGAGTCTCCCTTAGGTTCTGTTACACTGAAGTTTTCCCCTCCCACTGTTCTAAATCTGAAGTATCACACACAAAATCAACATGAAGTCATTCATGAGCTAAGATGACAAGCAAGACTGAATAATAATAATGATTAACATATTCTGAAAGAACAAATCTCTTTGCTTGTCTTATCACTAAAATTCAATGGGGGTAAATTTCACCTTGCAGCTGCAGGAGGCTTTTGGAAACACATTGAATAAAAGCAGTAACACGATGTAGAAAGAAATTTTCATTTATGTTATGTTCCAAAATCCTACCACCGTCTTCCAGTGTACAAGTGGCACCCAAAATCACCTCTTGCAGCAGCAGCATCACACAATTTTATGCTGATAAAAAAGAGCATCTGTGGGCCCAGAAGCTGAGCAGAACTGTTGCATGCTACATCATCTTAGCTACAACTAAGAGCAAATTCTGCATCCCGGAACACTTACTTTGTCACTGAGCTGATGCTGTTTGTGGTGCTGGGCATCTTTCCTAAAACCAAATCCATAATCCTCTCTTCTGGAGCTGGAAGCAGAGCCACCTCCTCTGGAGGGACCTCGGGGACAGCGTCAGCCACACGTTCCACTGCAAAGACACCACAGAAATAAACACAGCAGTAATGTGGATAGCTGGAAGTAAAACCTCAAATGCAGAATTTGTAGTAACATGTGGCACTGGACAAATTAATTGTCCACAGACACATTCAAAGAATCACAGAACAGTGTGGGCTGGAACGGAGTCTTAGAAGTCATCCAATCCAAGCACATCAGCCTTTCCTAACTTCTTGCCTTCCCAACCTATTACTGAAGGGTCAGTTGACCATGCATCATGGAATTTCTTATTAGAACATCTCTTCAAGGAAGGTAAGGCCCTTTCTAGACTAAAGTTAAGGCAGAGAGAGAAAGATTTGTCCACTTGAGAGGAAGGATGCTTCCTCTCCTGTTCCTTCCTGCATGTCTCATAACCACTCACAGGAGAATGCAGGTAATCTGAGAGTAGGTGCTGCAACAAGGCCCCCAGAAATAATTAACAAAACTTGTAAACTGGCAGCTTTACTGATCTAACTAAAATCCTCCATCTCGTCTCTCTGCCGCTTTTTAGGCCTTTCTGCAAAGGCATCGACACAGATGTGTAAGTGGATGTACTGTTTAGCAATTTCTAGATTTCTGCTTTACCTGCAAAATCTTTCTCTTCATCAGTTTCAAGAGGTGGTTCTACTTTTGCTGTTTTGGCCTTTCTTCCCCTCCTGGCCTTTCTCCTCGAGTCTGTGCTGGCACTGGCTTCATCACTTGCCACCACTTGATCTGCTGGTGGAGCCTCTTCTGCTTTCTCTTCTTTCTCAGCATCATTTTGGCTGCTGGGGGGGGCACCTTTGGCTTGTTCCAGGTGACTCAGCAAGTGCTCTGGGTGGATGGGGAAGAACAGAATAAGGAAATTATCCTTAAAATACTCAAATGGAACCAGCTGAAGCTCATCTATCAGGTCCATCTCACTTCGACGAGACTTACTTAAAATTATTTCAAAAGCAGTCACAATAACTTCACAAATCAAAGCATACAGTTTAATTAACAGTCATAAGAACTGCATTTTTAAAGAGATTTGTTGATACCACAGTAAGAAGTTTGTGTTTCTAATAATGGGTACGTTTTTCCAAATGTCCAAGATATTTATTGACCTAAGTCCCCTGTTCAGAAATGATTCATCAAATGGCCAAAGCTTCTAATTAATTTGAAGTTCTTCTGAAAACTGCTTAATATAGCTGCGAAAGAAATGCAGAAAAAAAGATGTACTTCATTACCTTGACTACATCTGCTCCATAAATACCAGATGGACAATATAACAAAGTACAATCCAGCATCACTGACCTTTACACTGCTCATGCAGGTCCCTATCCCTGATTTTCCTGACAGTCACACCATCTCCTAGACCACAGTTCTGTTTCTTGTAGATTCAACATTACAGTTGTTTGTCCAGAGACTGAATGCTGCTGTGCTCAAAACATCCAAAATATCCCTTTTCTACCTTCCCTACTACTCCTTTCCTTAAAGGAACATGGAATTTAAAACTTTTATCTCACTGCACACCATGGATGGTGCATGGCTTCACAGCTGTGCAAGAGCAGAATTCTGCTGATGATTCTCAGTGCTCTCCCATGAATTTCTAGCACTTCCTACCTGTCAGCAGCTGGGGCTCCTGGAAAACAGATGAACACACTTTACATGTCCACTCGTCAGGCTTTGCTTCTTCTGTTCCACTGCCTTCTGGAGTGTTCACTAAATAACAACAAGAAATACTGAAAAGCTTCCAAAATGGGAAGGTGGTAAACCCCTGTTGCTTTGTTTATCTTGCAATAACTCCCTTAGTATCACACAGCACAATTTAGGCAGCAAGAGGCCATTGGGGGCAGCTGGGACCACTTCAGGATTTTCCAAACATGAAGAGTTGAAACACCAAAAGATACAAATGATTCCAGGAGACAGTACTGATGCCCTTGTAAAGTCCTGCGGGTCTCTTTATCACTTTCTAAAGAACTGTCTTCGTGAAAGGCATGACATAAAGCAATTTTTAGCACCTTTAAAACCAGAGTTACCAGTCTTCTTCTAGGACAGAAGAAGGAGAAACCTCCTTGCTCTCTGCGAAGGGCATTGCAGAGTAAGAACATTTGGATTAATGGAAGCAAGGGTGAGGACAATGAAAACCCATGTTTGAGCAGTTTCATTAATTAGATATGCTATGACATCACCATATCAATACTTTAATTAACACATAAACTCAAGAAAGGTAAAGAAAATTAAGAAATTAGGGCAAAAATGGCACTGGATTAAAAAAGGAAGTTACTCTGCTCACAGTCCTTTGTATTTCAATCCTTAGATGATATCTTTGAATATCATTTGAATGATATCACGACGATCTGATAAACCTGGACTGATTCAGAGACTTTTTTGGCACACAAAAAGCTGAATATTCCACAGTGTACCAGACTCTCCCTCCAGAGGAGGATGATACTGAAGTCAGGGTAAGTGAATGGCAGCACAGGGAATTCAAATTGTGCCTCAGTTTCTGCCACAGATTTCCTACAGATGATCACTACACGTCAGCTCATCTCTCTCTGCCTGAGGACCCCATCTGTAAAGGGACAGTAAAGTTCTTCCTTCTTTTCAGTGTTGGCTCTTAAACCAAAATAAAGGATTCTCTGAGGCAGAGGTTGTTTCCTGCTACAGGATACATTTAACACTCCGCACTACAGAGGAGTGATCTCAGCCACACTGCAATAAATAAATAAATAAGAAATGACTTGGCAATGCAGCAACAGAAATTCCTTCTTCACAGGCTACATAAAGAACTTCTTGAGGGCTCTGTCCAGGAGGACAAAAGCAGCAAACCAAGATTCTGCCTAAGTTAATTGTCCCTGACTCTGTGCTTCCCTTGCTCCTTAGTTGCTCCTTGCACTGGTTTGTCAGGAAGAGTCAGGTCCTTTTTAAGTTCCCACTTCCTCAGCCTTCCAGGGCAGCTGCAGGGCAACCTGGCTGACTTGGAAACACATATCTGAGAGCTGGCAACTGTTTGGTATGACTTGAGGCAAACAGAATCAAAACAAGAAAATTTTGTTTTGGAAGCACCAAAACACTACATCAGTGGGAACACTTCAGGGTTCCCAAAATATAATAGGCAGCATTTTGTTTCTAATGAAGTTGGACTTTCAGGCAGTAGGGTGAAGGATGTAGGAGGGGCTGTTCCAATTCTTCAGAGTTTAGCCTCAAAAAAATGAGTAATGCCAAACTGAAAGACAACTCCCCAGTCAACTTCACAGTTCAGCTGTAAGAGAATCCAAGCTGACAAATGGATCCTCTGAAGAACTGCACTGTACACACCTGCAGCAACTCCCCTTTTTCCCCTCCTGGCTACTTTTACTATTAATAAGCAAAATTTAGGAAAATAACCTTTTGAAGAGCAGACCCGGAATGGTTTTCTTTTAAACCTGTGTACTCTGAGTGTACTTTTTGAAACTTGTGTTAAGTGGGTTCTTAATTTCCCTGTTCCACTTAGCAGAGCCTGGGTGGGAGGAGCACTGCTTCATCCTTGGGACAGAGTTCCTATGACACTACCAGGTATTTCCTCAGTCATATGTTCTCTGCCAAGAGGATATCTATTGCTTATAAGTTTATTTAAATTTGAGTTTCTGTAATCTAGAACAGACTTAACTCTAATAGTGGCACACACTGTGGTATTACTGTAATTTGGGGATGGGCAGTGTTCTTGCCATTTCCAAACATTTACCCACAGTCTCATGTTTTCTTCTAGAACCTGGCCAGATCAGTTGAATTACTACACTTTGCACAGGCAGAATGAAGATTGTCTTTGGGACTGCCCCCACCCCAACACTAACCACCTCCAAAATCAGAAGCACTTGTGGTTTCCATGAAGATCATCTGCCTAAAAGTTTATATATCCATAATACACGTGCAGAAGTGTTACACCTTACATCAGCTCTGTAGATCTGTGTCTGTCCTCTCTCTCCCTTAAAAGCACTGTAATTTTGCATACCTGCTGGATCAGCTGCTAGTATGCTGGATTTCTTGGTTTTTTTGTGGGGTAAGACAGCAGATGAAGGATGTGAAGAGACCTTATTATTCCCCTCCTTATCAAACTCCATTGATACCAAGGACGTATCTGTGAAGAGGAAAACCAGAACTCCCCTTTTTCCCAGACCCTGTGACTCTTGCTCTGTGCTAAGGGCAGTAACCATAGTCAAAAAGTTTTATTCTGTAACAGGCCTGCAAATAACATTCTCATGTAAAATTTTAACCAGGGCATTCTTATACCTGAATCTCATCCATTGTGCCTTAAATATTCGGGAGTGTACAATGGAAGTGCTGAACAGAGAGGGTGGGGCATAAAACAGTATTTTTAAATACCCATAACCCCACAAAAATACACAAACAGGTTAAACCAAAGAGGGAAAAGATGAAACCTCTCAGTTATTACCAACTGGAAGCATCTCAGAGTTCAGAAACTTGTCAACTGCATTGGTTCAGCTGCAGCACTTGAGACTCTGCTTAGGATCAAGGGCAGCCATAAAGCTGACACTGGTGGCAAAGGCCTCTCCCCAAGCATTTGTCAGCCCAAATTACACCCAGCAGAGCAGTAATAACATCCAGGGAGTACTCCCAGCTCAAGAGCAGGCAGAAAACGCCCTTGCAATGCTAAAGCATCTTGCCTTTCAGCTGTAGAAATGGAAAGGTAGGAGAAAACAAAGTGGCAAAGAACAATGGACCTGTGGCAATTCTAACTCAGATTCCAAAGTATCTGCTGCCCTTCTTTCCAATGCACAGCCACGTGGATCACTCTAGTGGGTCCCATGTGAGGCTGACTAAGATAAATGCAGTTTTTTAGAACTGTGTAACAGTTCTGTGCAAAACCATAACATTTTCACTGCAACTGACGAATGGCTGCTTTAGCAAATCTGCATCCAGATTTCTCTGATAATTGAGAGAAATCTCAATCCTTTGCTGTTCTACCCAGAAACGCTTTTGATACGACCACCAACTCTTTAGTTAAGGACTATTTATCCAGTTTGTTCACTCTGAAGAGGCTGAACCATTAACTAGGCCACCTGTTTGTAAAAACCTGGCTGTATCATGGGGAAGAATCTACACTTTCCTCTTGCAGGGCACCCACGTGTGCAGGCTGGCCTGCAGGATAAGAGCCTACTGGATAAACAGCACTGTCAACTCCAACAGCCAGGGACTATCAGTCCCTGCCAGCACTGGGCCCTTAGGAAGGAAGAAAGGCCCCCACACATACCATTGGCAACACTAGTGACCTGCTTCAGCATTGGCTTTTCCATTTTTTTGGCGTAAAAAGCTGCATACCACACTCGCAGCTCAGTTCCCGGGGGGATGTCCTGGGAGGTGGTGAAGTAAATGTCATTGTCATGCTGGAAGGCAGTTAAGTTTTGATGCTCATACTCGGTGGCTGGGCGAACCATCATCATCCAGTTGCAATCATCTTCGTTCGTGGTGTCAAAATACACCAGGGGCCCTTCCTTCTGGAATACCTGCCAAGCAAAACGTGCACAGAATAAAAACCCTGAGAAGTGATACAAAGATAAGGAAAAAATATTTTGTTTCCTGCTTTTGTGGTTGTTTTTTTTAAATACACATCAGGGATGAAGCAAGCCTCACGTCTCGCATCAGGCATCTTTCACTTAGTCACACCTTCAGATGAGCAAGTCTGAGACAGACAAGATGTGAACAAACTGAACTCCTATCCCAATAATTCTTGCTACAGCCACCAGTTTCTCAAAAAATTACCCTTCCAGTCATGTATCCAGTATCCAAACAGCTATCAGCCCAAGGCACATTTCTAAATCTTTACTTCTGAGTCAGGTATTAGTGGAAACTAAGACTGAATTCCATTCTTATGTAGCATTTTTTCTACCAAAACTTGTCAAGAGAGGAATAAAACAAATGCAAGACAGAAAAAAACCCACTTATTCTGCATGTTTCACAAACCTAATGCACATGTGGCTCATTAGGCAAATTCAATCAAATTGAAGAGACTCATTAAGAGCCGAGCTTCTACTTTGGTTCTTCTGTTCCTTGACCAGAGGTTTGTTTAGCTCATCTCTTACAGGGCACACCTAAAAGTTGTTCCAAATAATCCCCCTACGCACATCTACACCATAGCGTTAGACAGCTTTAATTCACCACAGGCAAAACTGACTCCTTGCTATTGCTTTTCATGTTCTGTGCCTTACCTTCAGGGGAAAAACTGATTCCTTCTCCAGCTTGAGAACTCTCTTGCATTCAAAGGGGCCAAACTGGGTACGTTTCACCAGCTGAGTCAGAGCAAACACTCCCTCAGTCCCATCCTCCAGTTGTCTTATCTCCAAATTAGAAGGCAAAGATGATCTAAAAAAAATTAAGAGAGAATTGAGGAAAAAAAAAAAATCACAGACTCAATTAGGCTGGAAAAGACTTCTGAGATCATCAAGTCTAACCTTTGGCTGAACACCACCTTGTCCAGTAATAGTTATGCACTGGACAACACTGCAGGACCCAGTGAAGAAAGAAGTCAGCATGGATTTCTCCAATCTCTGGGAACAGCAAAGTTTTCTGCTCAACACACCCTAACTTCTGTGAGGATTTATAAATAGAGGGGAACAACTACCAGTAGTGCAGGAAGGACAAATCAGTGATTCCTTGAGAAAGCTCAACCCTGGTATCTCATCTGAACCTACTCTCAGTGTAGGCCATTCCCCCTTGTCCTGTCACTACAGCTCCTGATGAAAGGTCCCTCTCCAGCAGCCCTCTTTACACACTGAAGGGCTGCTGCAAGGTCTCCCTGAAGCCTTCTCTTCTCCAGGAGAGCACATATAAATGAAAAAAATTAGCAATTCCTGAGCTCATCTCAGTTCTCACTGGAACACCCTGAAGTCCCTTCTAAAACACACTATCCTCTGATTCTACAGATCTTTGGTTGTGACCATGCTTATTTTAAAAAACAACCTCTATCCCTCCCCAAATCAACACTTATGCAGATCATAGCCCTTAATATGGAAGTCTTGGAAGTTTTTTGTATCTTGTTACAAACACTGACACATTGACCACAAGTGCTTCTGTGCTGCCAGCCCCTCTCTTTTCCCAAACAAGCTTCTGAGAAGAACTGTATGTAGTAAATATTGTTACCACATATAATACACACAGAATGTCCAAAATTTTTGTCTTCCAAAAATTCACGACTGGCCCCACTGTATTGGTTTTACAGACCAAATGCAATTCTGTTTTTTCAGCTCTCTGCTAACAGATGAAAAGCTAAAAATAATCAGACAGGCTACTGACTAGTCTGTAGAAGTTGACACTGGCAGAACTGCTTTTCTGCCCAGATATATAGAAACACAAAAAGATTGCAATCATAATGATAAGCAAATGAATTTAAAAAAAAAAAAAGCTTTCAGTTTGGAACATAGAATAAGCAGTGTCAGAGAAGTTCAGGAGATGTTTTTCAACACTTCTTTTCTAACCATAAAGCATCCATTTTATCTTTTCAGTAAGACAGAGGGAACAACAAACACGTAGTTAAGCAAGCAGACTGTTTTTTTTTAAAGATTCATATCCAGTTTGTGGTTAAACTTGCCCTCAACCTCAGATAACTAACTCACTTTCAGCTACTATTCCCCAGATGTAAAGGCTGCAATTAAATTCTTCTTTCCTTTTCTTATCTTAGCCAATTTCAGCTGAAAAGTCTTCAGGAAAATAAATACACTTATCTGTAAAAAGGTGAATTTTAAATTCTGCTTTCAAGTCTAAGGTCCAACAGCCCACACACACTTCCACTCAGGAAAACCTAGCATTTGCATGTCAAAAGGAGATTGAAAATCAGTGCAGACACCACATTTGCAAATGTTCCCAGCTGGAACATCTGGACACTAAATTGCAGGGAAAAAAAATTTTAAAAGCTAGGAAATAACAGTGTAACTTGTTACTGAATCAGTGTAGTACAGGCTAGAGACTTACTGCAACTGCCCATTTTTTTGTGTAGAGGAAAAGCACCTCCCTCACCAGCTTCTATTATTCCAACGGGTATTTTTAAATTACCCTCAGGCACCTGTAGTGTCAGGACTGTTAACCATTAACAGCTGCTGCAGGGGATCATCCAGGACAGGTTTCCAGGTGCAGGAAGGCAGTGCCTGGCAGGAACTGCAGGGAAATTCCTCTTCTGGGAAGGCCCAGACAAGCAGGGACAGCTCCTGCACAGGTGTGGGACACTGTGGGACACCAAGAGCATCCTACCCAGGCCACGCGGTCGTGGCACCCACGTGGCAGATCCAGCACATCCAGGATTTGCTACAGAATGATCCTGGGAATACACAGCACGGCCTACACAGCCAGGATGTGCCAGACTTGCTGCCCACGTGCCTGTTTTCTGCCTGCGACTTCCCAAGAAGAAATATGGAAGCCCTGTACACATTATATAAGACACAAAGCCATCTGAACACTTCCCTTTTAGGATCTGTACTACATCTTCACAATAGTTGGTTCTTTTACTCAGCCTTGTATTTTACACCTTCATATGAATGTTGCTGACAGTGCCTGATTGTCTTTCCCTGTAAAAATCACTACTCAGTGCTGTTTTCTCCCAACTAGATTGAGTCTATTTGTTTATTTTGGCAAACACGAGTGCTTCTGCTGTGCTGTCACAGATTTGCTGACAGAACTATTACCCCTAATCATTTGCAAAGACCCACAATAATGAGAACAACTTGTTTTGCTTCTAAGTGCAGGAATGACAGTGTTCATAGCAAGCAGGAGGACACAACCATTCACATGAATGAGAAATCCTCACACTTCTCTGAAGCTAATAGGGTGTGTCTGAGGGGGATAAAAGGGGCAGGTACTCAACCACGACAGAAGTCATCACCCCCCATCTGGCACCACCTGACTTCTTGCCAGAAACCTCAGCAAAGAAACCGAGTGCTGATGAGCAGCAAGTTATTTTTTTTGGCTTCAATTCAGTGCAGCACTTAAGTGTGTGCATCAATTTTTCTATTTAATCAAGGCCACGTGCTTTCCATACATTTCTGTCATCCTCTGGGACTTCACTTTCCAGCTGTCGGCGTGACATCCACTGAACAGCAAATGCACTTTAAGGGCCTGACATGGGCGTTGGGTTAGTCAGGACTAACACAAACACTTCTTACCTTGCCCTGCTCAATACAAAGGAGTCTTTGACTGTCACCACCGGGCCCAGCTCAGGACACTCTGAATCATGGTACTGCCCACAGTCCTCGCACCCTGCAAGGAATCAGACGGGAAAGGCTGGTGGAAAACACTTTTGTAAGACAGTTTCTCCCCCCTTTCAAGAGAAACCTAGCACCAGGCAAAATACATGCATAGAGAGGCAGAAGTTTATTTATATTGCTTAAAAGCACACGAATAATTGAAGGCTGAGTTGATAGCTGGCACCTGTGTAGGTGAGGTAACACACACTGAGATCAGTACTATCAGAAGACAATTGTTTAAATTCTCTCTCGAAGGAAAATGACTGCCTTACATCCACAGTAAATATTCTGCTTAAAGGTGGCATTATTCTTCAGATAAAGTGCTGGAACACGTAGCAGCTAAAGAAAAGGACATCACTGCCTTCCCCAGGAGCTGGGCTGTTATAAACAGCTTGTGTAGCGTGGTGTTTCCAGTGATAGCAGGCACAAACCCAGAACCAGCAGCAGAACTGGCACAGGGCTCAGCAGGGCACCAGCATGTTCTGGGAGCCCAGCTCTGCCTGGCCACACACACTTCTTCTCTCCCACAGGGCAGGACAGAGATCTCCAAGGTACCTCCTGGTGCCTTTCCAGACAAGTCAGATGGCTGCACAACACACTCTGGCCGCCTAATTCACTGTCAGCTTAGCTAAATTAACTTTTAGTTTAAGTGGCTGTAAATTACCCAGAACGGAGTGGCTCCTAAGAAACAATTTTCAGACGAGGATAATTTGAGGCTTTCTAAAATAAGCTAACTTAACAGGATTCCAAATGCTTACACATTGCTTCACTGTGAAAAAAAATAGCTGTCAAACTGCCCTGCCTGGTCAGCTGCTGACACAGCTTCAGGAGAGATCATCACACAGGGGTTATATTGCTGTGGTGCTTTTTCCATCTGAGCTCCAGGTTCACAAGGGCAAGTCAGGAAACCCCAGAAAAGGGGCAAAGTAAAGGGTCATTACACCTTTTTTGGGGGAAGACATGACAAAAGCCATGTTAGGAGCACAGAGTACCTTTACCAGAGGGGATATGCTAGGCATATCCCCTCTGGTAAAGGTACTCTGTGCTCCTAACTGGAAGTCTCTCCCCCCAGATATCTGTCCCAGAGAACAAAGGAACTTCTAAAACAAGGGATCCCAAACTGCTTCACATTTCTTCTGGCAACAAAACCTGCTTAGCAGTGAAAAACTACATGTATTTGACAAACAGCATTTCTGGCTGGTGCAACCCCCAAGCCTGGTCACTGCCTCCTGTCGAGCTGTTTGTGCTGCCTTCTGGTGAGCCAAGGAATGAAACAACCAGCTCTTCCCATCACTTTTCAGCAGAAGGAATTTCCCAGTCTGGCTTGCTGTACAGTACCACACAGATGTTGTACCAGAGGAAAGGATCCATGGGCAAGTGCTACCCACAGAGCACCAAAGCTCAGAACACAGCTGTCCTGTTTACTGCTCCACCATCCCCCTGCTCTAGGCCTGCCTGTAGCCCACACTGTGCTTAATATTACTGAAATAATCTGGGCTAAAAGCAGATTTCCCAAACCAGAGAGGGTGGAGCAGCCACAGAGGAATGTGTAAACCAGACTGCTGCAAAGAAATGGACTGTCATCTACAAAGGGTTGTCATAACCTATGGGGACAGGAAGGAATAGCCAGAGTGAACAGCTTCTCCAACAGGCTTTGCTGTCCAAAGGAAAAAGCACTTTGTCATTTTCCTTATCTCCTGACTGCATCAGGGCACTCCTCACTTCTGCAAAGATAAGCCTCTGAAAGGTGCAGACAGCACTGTCCACAACTGCAGGCAAGAATAAGTCACACATTCCTCTCACTCCTGCACAGAGGAATGATCAAAGCCAGGGGAATATGACACTGACATTGTGTGGCATGGCTCAATATCCAAGGGATGCCCTACAGCAGCCATTCCCCAAAGCTGTTACAGTCACCGTATGTGACACCTTCAAGAGATTATAGCCACAGGAGAAACACAAAAACAAGCATGGGAATAATCATAAAATACCCCAGGGAGACTATATTCACATATTTCATAAAAAAATCCAAAGTGATCTTGTCTATGAAATACATACTCAAGGATGTTAATTATGGGAGTGTACAGTGTCATTTATAACAACTCATTTTTTCAGGACATAACCAGTCCCCATATCCCATGGGAAAAACTAATTACAGAGAGCACAAGAAAAAGCTCAAGATATTCAATGACCACAGCCTCCACTGGAAGGGAGAAAATCATGTTGTGTGATACTTTCTATCTAATTAAGGAATGGTATCGTTCTTTTTGCTGTCCACCAAAACCTTTTTATGAAGGGGAAGGTAAGGTAGTACTATTGGTATCTGCATCTCAGTAAAAATGCAAACAGCCAACACCATTTTCAAAGGAATCTGTGGTGGAGGGAGAGGTTGAACTTTCTGATAGATTTGCTGTAGGTGCAGCTGTGGAGCCATCAGGGGTAAAATACTGTGGATCCAAAACCCGAGGATGCTTCATTCTGCTCTGCCCTGACTGGATCCACAACATCTGGGCCCTCTCTGCTCACACAAGGTGAGTGGACTCTGCATCTCTTTTTTCCACTGTGACACCAGGTCCTGCATGTCCAGGCTGGTGACAAAGGTGAGGGCTGAAGCAGGACCCAGGCCTGCCAGCCAAGCTCCAGCAGGCAGGGGACACTGCCCAGCCTGGGCACACCTCTGCTGCAGCCTTCCCTCACCCACCACCACCCCATGAGCCCAGATCCCAGTCACAGAGCCCAGCCTGGCACTGGGGGTTACACAAAGGGCAGAGAGAGAAGCACAGGCAGTGAATGCCTGGAGTGACACCTGCCAGGGCAGCTGGTGCATCTCAAACTGGGCTTGTTCAGAAAGAACTGCCTGGCCCTCCTGTGGAGGTGCAGATCCCCAAGTCAGGCCAGAGGTCAGAGTTATCCCCAGACACCCCTGGCTGCTGAAGCTGGCTGTATAAACAAAGGGCTTACACGAGCGTTGGACCTTCAATCTCACTCCCTTCAGCCATGAAAAAGCTGTGCTGCTAACTCACATTCAGAGGTTCCATTGTGTGTTTGCCAACAGCATCAGAATGTGTATGCTTAAATTACACAATCTCCTCTCTATTCATCCATTAGCTGTTTGAGCCTCCTTCACATAAAGCAGTTTTTCTAAATAAAATCTTAAGTCTGTCTCAGTCTTTAATTTCAGACATTCTGAGTAGACAAGTAACACACCATGAGAGTTAGATCCTTTTCCTAATACTTACAAATAAACATAATCTCATCAGTGCCATCTTCAGCCATTTTTTTAAACCTGCCAAAACACAAAAAGACGAAGTTAGTTCTGAATTGACTTTTAGTTTCCATATTATATAAACATCCCTTTGTGAAGTAAAGATGCTGACTGACCCACAGCATACCCAAACACATAAATATCCTTGTAGGAGTTTCAATGGAAAGTTAAAGAAATTAAAGTTGTTAAAAAGCCCCAGTGACTGCTGTATCATTACATGTGCTGCAGACATCACTACCAAGAAGCCTCAATGTCTGTGGGTTCTCAGGCTTTTCTCTCTCTGAGGCAATGCTGTGTCCTGCTGTTCCACATCCCTCCTCTCACCAACTTCCAGCCATTCCTGTGTTCCCTGCTTTTTAAAAAGCTCCTGTGGAGCCTCAAAACACGCAGGGCCAGAGGATAACCCAGGTCAGCAGCAACCACCGCAGGGGCAAAGCCCACTGCAACATTTTATTGAACTGTAGCTTAAAAAAATTATCTCTGAAAGGCAGATTACTTATTTAACAAACACAGTAATCTTAAGAACCTAAAAACTACTGATAAAGTCATAGATCTGTTCCAGAGGCAAAGGTATGTTGTGGGACTGAGCACCAGAAAATGGGGAAATAAAATCCTGCCTCTGTCACTGGCCTTCCATGAAATGCTAACTGACCAATTTGATTTCACAGTTAAATAAAGTTAATCTATATTCACTTCATTAGCGTCAGTCTGTACTAAAAACTTACATGAACACCATATATTGCCCCTCAACAATTAAATTACGGTTGGCAAAAAGTCTGATTATGTATGGCTGAGACCACAACACGAGCAGGACCTAGAAGAGTTCTTTCTAACCAAAAAAAACACTCTCCTCCTCAAATAAGCAAAATTCCCAATGCCCCAGAAGAGAAACAAAGCAACACAAAGATCATGACCCGAATCTGAGAGAGTTGAGGCTGCAGAACAAGTGTATTGGCCAAGAAGAGGACAGGAAGGTTAAGAAGAGCCTGAATCTGGGAGAGGGAGAGGAAACATGACACACCAAACTAGCAGAGCCTTGTTAGAAAACAGATAAAGCATTTGCTACGACAGCAACAAAAGCCAAGCCAGAAATGTGGGAGCACATCCATCACTTGGGATCAGGACTCTTGAAGCACTGCGCTTCCCAACACCACCTGCCAGCAGCAGGACAGGATCCCTCCCTAACACCCACTGCTGTAAGGGGCCAACACTCCCCATCCCTGGCACAAGCTGGGCCTTTCTCGGCTACAGCTTTTGGGGACTAAGCTCAAATAACACAAAAAACCCCCATTTGAACAAAAGCCCCATGCTGAGCACAAACAGCAACTCAGGACATTTCCCCAGATGCTCTTATCCTGAAAGGAAGGTGAACAATGCAACAGGTATTTATAGGGGAGACCAAGCACAACGCTGCAAAATGAAGTGCAGGCTGGTGTCAAAAATGGTTTGGTTTGCTTTCTAATTTACACTTTTTTTTCTTTTATGCTTTGCACTATTTCAAGAAGGGCATGCCCAGCTATATTTAGATAGTTTGTGTCCCGGCAAGATTTTAATCCTAAATATGGCTGAATTAACAAAAAATGGCCTCGGTCAATGGTTCAGCCAGACCCCCGAAGGCATTTACCCCCAGGATGTTACTGAGCCACATCCTTGGCAAACAGCAGACCGGGGACAAGTGACATTACAGGAGCAGCAGTCTTGTTCCAGGGGCCATGGGATGAGAATAGCAACAAAGGGGCGGAGAAATCATCAGTGCTGCTCAAGGTGATGGGGAGTAAGCGTGAAGGGCCCTCACAGGTGCCTCACGCAGCCTCGGCGATCTGCATTAGCGCAGTTCCCGTCTCTGCAGCAAGGACTTCTCGTGTTCTGCAACGCTCCTGATCCGTCACCCCTCTCTCCCAAACAAACCCTGGTACCTGCTTTACAATTCCCATCCTTCTCACCCATGGGCTTCAAAACTCCTCCTCCCACATCTCAGCTGCATTTCCCAGGAGTTTTTGAAATAAATGACACAATGCCACCCCGCTCCGGCTGGTAAACAGAGTCACGATGTGCCACGCAGGCTCACATGATGGCACTGAAGAAAGGCTTCAGAAATTTTTTTTTGCCCTCATCTGCTGTTGCTCTGAGCCACATCTGATTTTTTTTTTTTTCCCCAAACATTTGTAACAGAAAAATACTCCATGAAGTCACTGATCCTACTGCGCCTAATTCTGCTTTTGTCTTGCAGGGATAATCAAAGATTCTGCGAGTTCCAGGTAAAACAGAGAGCAATCACTAGCAGTCAATAACCAGGGAAAAAGCCACACAGAGGAAATCAGACCAGGTACAAAGCTTAGTTCTGGTGGCAGTGCAAAGAGCAGAAAACCACTTTTTTTTTTTGCTTACATAATTAGCTGAGTGGTTTTGTGCCTGAAAGTAGAGCCACACAGGTATGCACAAAAATTCCAGCTGCAACACAGTCCTCTGAACACGTCTGGAACTTGAGGGAGCCCAAATGAAGACACTCATGAGGAGCTGCAGCATCACAGGTACCTGCTTGCAGCCCATGACGTTCCCACGTCAGGGAATCACTTGAGTTGTAAAAATGTAAGAACTGATCTAAAATCACATTTTTCCCTAATAAACTGCTGAAGAAAGAAATCAGGCTCCAGCACTAAGTTGAGCCATTTTGATCTTGCTAAAGGACTTTTTTTTTTAAAGTAGGTCATAAAAATCTGTGTTTGAACTTAATGACCAAGAAGGTAGAATTAAAGTTATCCTTTCTTCAGTTTGAGAATCGGCTTCTAGGAACGTGAATAACTTGAAAACACAAGCAGATGGGTGCTGCAGATACATATGCGGAAGGATGCACTTAAAATGCAGTTTTCCTCAGGATGAAGAACTTTTTCATGCTGCCTACCGCTCAAAGAACTGCAGAACATCGGGTACACTACAGTGAGGCCTAGTATTTCTTAAAAAAATTAGGGCTATTCTAACAATTGTTGAGGAGGAGAAGGGGGACGATTTTACGCCAGTCAGGGGGGCACAGAAAAACAGAGCGGCTGGGGGAGAGGTGGGGTGTGCCACCTGCCCTTCCCAGCACTTCCCGCGATCATGTGAATAAACTACATGCAAAGTTTAATGGCCCTGAGCAGAGAACGAGCGTACTGCAGAGAATTCACGTGTGCGAAGCCCCGCAGACCGCCGCTCTCCTCCTTTTGTCTCCTCGGGCGCCCACCGCACCTTCCCCCGGGGCAGGGCAGGATCCCCACACCTCCCTCCTCCTCCTCCTCCCACCCTTTTCCCTGAGGATCACGCCCTCGCACCTGGGAGCTCCCACAGCCCCCCCGCTCCTTCCCCAGCCCCCTGCGGCCAAGCCGA
>VZRF01010672.1:2856-43628 GCA_013396875.1 Vireo altiloquus | reverse complement strand
GCCGGAGGAGCCGCGGCGGGGCAGGCGCGGGGGGTCCCGGGCGGGGGTGCCGGAGAGGGCGCGGGGTGCGGCGGGAGGAGCGCGGGGAGCCGGCGTTACCTGCCCGGGGAATGGCCAGACCCGGATCGGATCCGCGCTCCGGGTTCCGATCCGCTCCGGAAACCACGCGCCAGCGGAAGCCGGCGCGGGCGGGCGCGGAGCAGGGCGGGAAGTGTAGTGCGGCGGGGCCGGCCCTGGCCCTGACCCCGTCCGTGTCGCTGCCTTGCCGCCCCGGCTGTCGCCACCCGGGTCCCCTCCCGGGCCAGTCCCACGCCCAAGCCCCCGGAGCGTTCCGCGGCGGCTCCCCAGGCCGGGCGGGAGGTGGCGGAGCAGCCGGGTGGCTCCGGCCGGGTTTCCCGTCTCTTCCCGGGCAGTGCCGGCCGCGGGGGAGGCGGCCCGGATTGGACCGGCGGGAGGGTTGGCAAAAACAGAATCACAGGATCGGTTAGGTTGGAAAAGACCTCCAGGATCATCCAGACCAAGCTATGACCCAACACCACCTTGTCCATCAGACCGCGGCACTGAGTGCCACCTCCAGCGTTTCCTTAAACACACCCAGGCATGGGGACTCCACCATGTCCCTGGGCAGCCCGTTCCCATGTCTAATCACCCTTTCTGTGAAGAAATCCTTCCTGATGTCGGACCTGACCCTCTCCTGGCGCAGCTTAGGTGATTTCCCCTCGCCCTGGGAACAGGGTCCGATTCCCACCTGGCTGCACCCTCCTGCCAGGGAGTTGTAGGGAGCAGTAACATCATCCCTGAACCTCCTTTTCTGCAGGCTAAACACCCCCAGCTCCCTCAGCCACTCCTCACAGGGCCTCTGCTCCAGACCCTTCCCCAGCTTTGTTGCCTTTCTCTGGACACAGACCACATCAGGCACCCCTTCATTGGGCTGTCGGCCCTGTGGTGTCTCCTTAGCCAAGCCCTGGCCATGTGCACAAGCACCTGTACCTCCTTATCTGAGCCTCACTGAGGTTCAGCACTCCAGTGATGCCTTAAATGGCTACCTAGAAACAGAGACTAGACAGGAATAAAGGAGGGATTGATTGGAAAGGCCTTCAGAGGTACACTCTGGGCTCCAGAGGCTCCTGCCTCAGTGCATCCCAAAATGGACAATGACAGCTCCCGAGTTCTTCCCACTTTGATATCAGCATCAATTGCCCAAGCAGAAGCCAGGCAAGGATGGAATTTGCCCAAGCTTGCCCCCCTCTCCCCAAGATGAAGGTTTGCAGTTGTTGGGCCCAGGAGGGTCTGGGTGTCCTTGGAGAGCGAGCTGGAGAGGCTTTGTTATGTCAGTGTGAGCATGAGAGAACAGCACTGAACGAGCTCCAGGGAACTGCAGAGTTACACTGGGCACTGCAGGATTGGAAAATGTAAAAGTTAAAACCTACTTCAGAGTTACACTAGCAGTACAGGATTTGAAACAATATAAAAGTTAAAACCTAAGGCATCACCAGGATGAGAGGACATAGTCTCAGGTTGCACCAGGGGAGGTTCAGGTTGGACATTAGGAAGGATTTCTTTGCCCAAAGGGTGATTAGACACTGGAACAGGCTGCCCATGGAGGTGTTGGAGTCCCCATCCTGGAGGTGGCCAAGGAAGGCCTGGACGTGACACTCAGTGCTCTCGGCTGGGTGACAAGGTGGGCATTGATCATGGGTTGGACTTGATCATCTTGGAGGTCTTTTCTAACCTAAATGTGATTCTGTGATTGCTAAATCTCATCATTCTGGCATCACCAGGATCTATCAGGGCCCAGCTCTGCTGTTCCTGCCAGCACAAATCATTCAGGGGGGTTTAAACCTTCAGGTTTCTCCACCACTCCAGGCAGTGGCCAGGGCAGGCTTTATGTATTCAAGCAAGATGCCCCAATTTTTTGCTCTGCTGAGAAGTGTAGCCTGCAGTGGAGTCCCCCCCCAAGCCTTATGCAGTGCTCTCTGCCACCATGGTGTGACTGTTCAGCCTTCACTGTAAGAACACCACTGGAAATTTAAAGGTGATGGGAAGCAGGCACCAGCTCTGTTTTCTCCAAGGAACGTGCTCTTCTCACATCTGGCTACATCTTTAGCAGCTGGCAAAGGCAAGGGCCTTTCTCAATGCTCACCTGCCCCTCAAACCCTTCTGCACAAGTACCAGTTTCAAAAGAGATGTGTAGAGAGTATTCTGAGAATGGGTCAGGCTGGAAGGGACCACAGTGGCTCACCAGGTCACCCACCACCTCCGTGCTCAAGCCATCCATCCCAGAGCACACGGCACAGGATTGTGTCCAAATGACTCTGGAATATCTCCAGTGAGGGAGACTCCACAGCCCTCTCTTGGACAATCTGCCCAGTGCTCAGTCCCTGCATGGGGAAGTTCTGCCTCATGTTCAGATGGAACTCCTGTCCATCAGCTCCTGCCCGTTCCTCTCATCCTGTTGCAGAGCCTGGATCCCTCCTCTGGGCATCCCCCTTTAGCTGTTTATACACATTAATGAGGTCCTCTCTCAGGTGTCTCTTCTTTAGACTGACCAGCCCCAGCTCCCTCCGCCTTTCCTCACAGCAGAGATGCTCCAGGCCCTTCGTTTGTCACCTTCTGGTGGCTCTGCTCCAGGAGCTCCCTATCCCTCCTGTCCTGAGGTGCCCAGAGCTGGACACAGCACCCCAGGTGTGCTTTATCAGGACTCAGTAAAGGGGCAGGATCCCTCCCTGATCTGCTGGAAATGTTCTTCCTGATGTACCCCAGGGCACCATTCATGGCCATACTGTGACTGTCTTGCCAGGTGCTTGGCAATGCAGCATTGGAATTTTGAAAATATTGTACTTGGCAAAACAGCGTTAATTTCAGGATGGGGAAACACTTCTTCCTTCAACATGACTCGTCAGCAGTTTTAAATTATTACAGGAGTAGTAAAAGGAGTTTCTCAAGGATCTAACTGCGTGTACAAATCATCTGCTTTTTCAAGGACTGAAGCTGACTGGTAGTTTTTGTATAGTTTGCTTTTACTTATTTTCCCTGTATATCTCAGTGCATACTCGCATGGACTTCTGCCTGGTTTTCCCCAGCATCCAGCACACCAGAGTGGTTTATCCTACTTGCAGTGCCTTCACTTTGTCAGAGTAAGTATAAACTAATTCAGAATAGTTATCTGTATGTTTACAATGCATGTGCGTCTGGATCCTGCAGCTCCAAAATGATTTTTTTTTCAGCATTAACATCAGACTGTGAAGTTGCATTTTATGCCAGGCTCACCTGGGTGGAGAGGTAAAAAATTGAAGATTCTTTACACTTATTGTTTAAGAATGATGCACTGAAGGGAAGAGTATGGTGCCACACTTGGAGCTACATCGATTCCTGCTCTCCCTCTGACAGGTCTTGTCACTTTTGCTAACGTACAGGAATGGCATCACATCACAAGATTAGAGCAGGAAGAAAAAGGATGAAGGTTTGTTAATAGGAGACTATCTGGAAATTTGAGCTAAGCACTTCAATTATATGAAATAACCAGGCATGTAAATGTGGGCAGTAACTCCCAGTAAGGGAACGTAACATTTCCTTGTAAAAGAGGGTAACAGCCCTCAGCTTTGGAAGGGAAATAGAAACATTATTGTGGCTATTTTCATGTGAATGCCTTTTATTTGTTTTGTTGGGTTTTTTGTTGTGGTGGTTTTATTGTTGGTGTTGGGTTTTTTCCCCTCAGTCTGGTAGGGCTGTGTGGCAGCACTGAATTATAACATAACCTTTTCAATAAAATCATCACAAAACAACCTAATTCTCAGGCTGTGCTCATTTAGTACTGATGCCTTCTCCATAGGATCCAGGCCCTAACACTCCTTCCCCTCTGCTCCTAATTCAGGATATTACAACATAACTGAGAGAAAAGAATAATGAGTAACCACAATGAGCTCCACAATTCCTTCTGCCATTAGATTCCCACCCAATTCATGTTTCAGGTGATTTCTCAAGCAGCAAGGGGCTACCTGATAGGCTGGGGTTATCAGGAACAGCTCACAGTGTCAGCACAGTGTAGGTGGAGAACTCTGCTCCTGAACAAACAGGTAAATAAATGGTCTGTGTTAAGCAACAGGTCAAATTAGTGAAGGAGAGTGGAAAACAGTATGTTACACCTGGGTATGTAGGACAGCACACCACACAGGGACAATTGGCTTTTATTGTATGTACAGCAGGAGTTACTTCTTTAAAAAATCCTCTCAGGTTTTTGTAGTGATATAATAAATCTGTACATCATAGATTTCATAATTGCACCAACTTAAGTTTATGTATGCACAGAAAGAAAAGCACACCACAGAAGAAGTGACTATGACAGCTAGTTGCTGTTGCTAGAAAAGAGTTTTGGAATAATACAGAGCATAATACATCATTGGGAAATACAGAGTCATAGTACTGGAAAGACCTCGGATCCATCCTTCCCAGCTATTTTCACACCACGCCAGCACCTTGCATAGCAGCAGTTTGGATATCCTGAGTGAAGTGGTATTATTCACCCTTAACTTAAAGTAATCACCCTTGTTATATAATTAATCTGGAGTTGTTTGTCACCACGGCTGAGGCTTAGCAATGTGCAGAAGCATATGCTGACTTTAAACACATGAATAAATCCACTTAGGTCCTATGGAGGTCAAAGCATGAGGTCAGCTGTTCCCACTCACAGCAGGAATGTCTTAGCCCGGAGCTACGGCACAGTTAATTCTGCACCAGGATAAGCACTTGTCTCAAACCTCAGCTCTCCAGTTCAAAGCCTGCAGTGAACTCAGCTGAAAAATCCAGGCAGCTCTCACCTTGCTCCTTGTAACACCCAGAGCCACCAGACCTAAAAAAAGTGTTAAAACAAGAGCAAGATTCTTATTTTGCTTCCCCATGCACATTTGGTAGCATTTTATGCTTTCAACTTTTTTTTTTCCCCCCCCCTTTTTTTTTTTGCACATCAAGAACGCTGGAATTCTGCAAGAAATACACAGCAGAAAGTTTTCACTTGAAAAACACCTAGAACCAACCAGCAAGGAGATGCAGTACCAGGAAAAACTGTAAAATTCCACTGATCCCCCAAACTGGTACAATTGTCAGGCAATTTCATCAAAAAAGCAGCACTAGAAGTCCAGTCCTTTCAAGAGCAAGACAGATACAAGGTCTGTGTGGCCTGGAGCCCCAAACTGTCTCACAGAGAAAGAGCAGGAAAAAAGAAAATCTGTCAGAAAGAGTAAAAATTAAACCCAGTATTTATGCCTGCATAGTGTATGACCTATCCAGTACGTTGAAAAAGTTTTGCCAAGGTATTTTGCTTTTCAAAATGAACTTTTTCACACCCTGGCATTCTTTCTGCCTCAGATTCCCAAGTTTCATATACTGTTAGGAGTGAAATGACTGATTTCTTCCTGGGGCAAGTAGGATATGAAATACCAGTGACCTAGGGATAAGTCCTCCCCTGCTTTTTAAAGAGAGTTGGAAAGTGATCTCCATCACTTTAAGAAAGTTACTTAGCTTGTATTCCCACTGGAGATATTAGGTAGTTTTATTGCTTTCATCTACAAAGAGCAATTTAATTCTTGTCCTATTTACTCAGTCAAAATTCACAAGAAAGCCAAGGCAAATCTTGGTTAGGTGAGGACAGGGGTTGTCTCCATCGAGGCAAATTTAAAGTTTAAACACCATAAAGAAAAACAAACTACAAAAACAGGTTAAGAAGTTTCAGCTATGGGCAGAAAAATTCTTCAGAAAGGAAAAGCAAGCCTTCATCTCTTAGTCCTCATGAAATAAATATCATGCCTTCTTTGCTGTGCAGAACACCCAGAAACACAGAAGTGTGAGAAAAGGGACAAAAAGGAATTAATATTTCACAGGTTGTTTCCAATGTCCTGTTCTGACATAATTCAATTGCAAGGCAGTAAACAAGAAGTTTTCAGTGTAATAATATCATGTAAAGCTTTTATCTACAGTTGTAGTTATTAAAATTCTTTATAATTTTAATAACCAGACATTTGAACAACGGATCAAATAACAAAACACAGAAGATGATTCCCTCTGGCATCCTTCATGAAACTGCACAGGACACATCATGGCATTCCTTGTGCCAGTTGACAAATCCAGTCTTTCTGACCCAAACCTGCAGTGTGGATCCTGCAGGTTGTGAGGAACCAGCTCACACTGACCCAAATACACAAAAAATGTACATCCTCAGATCTCCTGATCTTAAATGACAACCTGAGGAGGGAATGAGATTCAATATTGTGGGTCTTTGGGTTGTCACTACTGAGCTAATCAATTGTCCCTTTGTGTTTAGTGCCTGAGCTTGTTTTTTACAGCAGGACATAAATTATTTGCAGAGGAGTGAGAAGAGGTGAGGAACACACCAGACAGATACAGAGCTCCAACATCAAACCAAACAGTGTTTATTTTCCTGAGGAGTGACGGCAAGTAAAAAACAAGATTCCCTTTTTACACCAAATGCCTTGCTCTCCTCATCTAAGAATTCATTCTCTCAACACATGTGAGCCCAAACCTTCACACAGTTTGCAGTCAAGAATGTTCTTCATTCCCACCATCAAGACAAGCATTCAAGTGATCACCAAGACCTTAAGATGAACCCAAACCCCACTTTTTTCATGTGTATCCATTCTCTGGGGTATGTTACAAGCAAACCCTACTCCTGTATCCTGCAAGTTACTCAGTGTTATTTCACCCCATTCTAGAGCACATGCTAAAGCTTCTGTAAGTTAAAATCCCAGCTCAGTAATTTAAGACTTCAAGTAGGTTATGTGCTGCCTCTACATTCCCAATTCCACAGTTCTTTGTTTTTAGTGTATGGATGTGCTACCCATGGAGCACAGGTTCACTTGGATTTCTTGAACTCGGTGATCAGTTGTGGTTTTGTCCTTCAGCAACAAAGACTGAGCATTGAAATAATGGCAAGAACTTGACCCCTACCCTGCCCTATAACACAGAGAGTTCCTGGTAAAATCAAGAGAAAAAGTGTCTGCTGAGGGAACATGACATCAGGGGCTTTAATGCTCACATCATGAACCAATGTAGAACACATGAAGAAACAAAATTTCTACTCTGTGTTAAATTAGAAATAAACAAAACTGTTCAGGCACATTCAAGCTGGACAAACCTGTACTACTGAACTGGGATTTCTAAGCACATTACAGCTCCAGAAGATTCATTTGTAACCAATTTTCAATATACAGAACATTAAAATGCCTTCAATTGTTTCCATAACAAGCAGCATGCTTAAACATAAAACTGTTTGATAGTCTGGTCTACTGTAATACCACAGTGATCGTAGGAGGTTACACATAAACAGTATTTTTAAACAGTTAAAAGATTTTGACAGTTCAGTTCTAATATTTTCTTGGTGAAAAAAAACCAAAGCCCCTCTACTCTGACACTGATTTACCAGGGAACCCTGAGTCTGTCAGAAGTTTGAAATGTATTTCTATTCTTCAGTGACTTTCTATTTTTGATGAATGCTTTAAGTTGAAAGCCCAAATATCTGCCAAGTGCTGGATAGCCTGAAGGGAGGAAAGGGGCCAGGGAAAAAAATCAGTTTTGGCAAAGTAGGCACAAGGTCTATCATCCATTCATATCAGTAATTTGGTTGGAAAGAATGGATGTTTTTCTTGGCTGAAGAGAACAGGCTTGATGCTTTGTCCTCAGCAGGAATGTAGATGATGGAAAAGTACAGGTAAAGCATGAAAGATGGTACCTGTGAAATATACTGACATTTTACTCTTCTTAACAACCAAAATGAGAACTTTGCCTTTACTTCCATCATTTTTCATTTTAGACTTAAGGAGCCAGCTGCAATATTTAGCAAGGAAAACAAAGTTTAAAAACTCATCTAACCAAGCACTCAGCACATGACAACACTGGTAGATCTTGAAACTGAACAAAGGGAATTACTATTTTTTTCAAAAGCTTTCTTCACAATTTTGTTTTTTAAGATCTCAGTAAGTGTTTGGCAAGTAAGACAAGCTATCCAGCGAAAAGCACTGTAGGGTTAACTATGCTCTATTCACCATTTATTGCTCCGAGCTTTGCATTTGATACGATGGTTGATGTACTTGTCTAAAAAGCACCTGGGAGAAGGAATTTGAGCCCCTAAGATGAGTTTTTGCATCAGCAATACAGCTTCTCACACAGGGAAGAAAAGCTACATGTAAGACTTTGCAAACACTTTGTTTGCAAGTAGACTCAAATAGATTTTAAAAAAATTCTGTTTTTTTAAGCCTAACTTCTTTAAAGCAGAACATTGAACAATATGCTAGTATTGGTATTTGCATAATTTATTGATTTATGGCTAATATCAAAGGCATCTCTCCACCTACACGAGCTGAGACGCGATTACAGCAGGCTGCAGTTATTACAGTAGGATATCTGAATCAGTGTTTTCCTTCTGCTTCTGAACACTTACCCACTTCCAAATTCCAACACAAACTGGATCTGGACCTCTTTTTTTTTTTTTTTCCCTTTCAGCCTGACTAGAAAAGTCAGTTGCTGCTGTTGCAGGCTGCAGTGAGGGAGCACAGTGGTGTCCTCTCTCCTAGTGGTTCAGTCACATAAAGTGCATGTGATGTTTCGGTTCTGAGCTCCCCGATGATGCAAACCAGGTGATCACGTTTGAGTCCTCCCCACAGGAGCAGCCGGGCTGGAAGTCACCTGCTACTGTTGCAGGCTGCAGTGAGGCAGCACAGTGGTGTCCTCTCTCCTAGTGGTTCAGTCACATAAAGTGCATGTGATGTTTCGGTTCTGAGCTCCCCNCTGGAATATCCCCAGTGAGGAAGAACCCACAGCCTCTCTGGACAATCTGTCCCAGGGCAGGAGTTGTGCCTCCTGTGCAGGGAATTGCTGGGCTCAGTCCCTGCCCGTGGCTCTGGGGCCATTGCTGGGCCCCCGGAGCAGAGCCCGGGCCCTGCTCTGAGCCTCCCTGCAGCCAGGGACAGCCAGGCCTGAGGGCCCCTCTCAGCCGGGGCTCCTCTCCAGGCTGAGCAGCCCCAGCTCCCTCAGCCTTTCCTGGGCACCGAGATGCTCCAGGCCCTTCCTCAGCTCCAGGAGCTCCCTGGCCCTGCTGTGCTGAGGAGCCAGAGCTGGACACGGCAGCCCAGAAGTGCCCCCAGGGCTGGGCACAGGGGCATGACCTGCTGGGAATGCTCTTCCCAGTGCACCCCAGGACAGCAGGTGCCTTCTTGGTCCCCACCTGCACCATTCCCCATCCTCCCTCCTCTTCCACAAGAAACCACACACTCCTCCAGAAGCTGTCGGGACACATTCAGCACTGCTCACATGTGGAGGAGCGAGTTCATCATAAGAGAAAAAAGCGTTTTGGAAAAATAAACCAAAAAGACCACTGTTAATAGTGAACATCCTTTTATGCAAGTCATCAGCCATATTTGTATTCTCTAGTACTGCTCTGTAAACAAGTGCTCAACTGGTGAGCAAGGATCCCACGGGAGAGGGTTCGGGTTTATAGGTACGGCTCCCCTGAAGCACCGTTCAGTTTGTTCTTGCTCTTGTTCCTGGAAAGGAGCTTCTTGCTCAGAATCCGTGAGAGTGTCCCTCCCTTCTTGCGGCCCTCCTCTGACAGAGGCTGCTGCAGGTACACCAGGTCGTTGTGGGACTGGCTCATTCCCGGGTCCTTCTGGTGATGCTGCCGGCGGAAAAACAGCTTCGCGCTTTTCTTCAAAATCCCACCTGTGGAAGGAAGAAGGTGCAGGACACTTTAGAGAGAACAGGCTGCTGTCCCCTGGAAGCTCAGCTTTAACTGCAGCATGACTGGGAAAAGCTGATCCTCTGATTTAAGCCAATCTTGTGGAAGTCTCCTTCCTTACACTTAGTTCCGAATGCTCTTCTGGAGGCTACGCTAGTGGTCATACACACATGCACAGCGACTGGTGTGGGTTGTACCCTGGGCTCTCACCTGCCAAAGAGGCACATCCAATCTTTCCAAACAGTAAAGCTGAAAGGGTTTTATAAAAAGAATGATGGAGAGGAAATAATGTTACTCTTTGTTGTTTCAGAGATCAAAGGAAGTGAAGATCAGCCCGTGAGGCACCACGTGAAGGCTGCATTTTAATTTGAGGCACAGGACAACAGTACCTGGCAGTAAACGTGTGTGCAGTGGTTCTGTACAAGCCAGGCAGCAGGTGCTCTGTAGAAATTCAGCAGCACCACCCAGAGTAACACTCACAAAGCATTTGCTATTTTAAAATCCTGTTAGGAATAGCAATGCACTTCAAGCAGATTAAAAATAATATTACACCTGCTTCCAACAGGTTCAGAAGTCTACCCAAATCCCTCCTGTGGTAATTAAGTTGCTTTATTTTGCTGTGTTCCTTCCCTTGACCCCATGTCAAACCCAGCATGCAGCCAAGGCAATTGCAGCTGTCATCTCACCAGGGACTCATGTTGCCAACAGCAGCTATCACTGCTCCTCTCTTTGCAAGCTTGGGTTGTTTTCACAGCCATTCTGCCAAATTCCACCCTCCCTTTCCCTGTGTGCTGGTGTGCAGCTGGCAGGGACACTGCTCCAGGCTACCAGCACCACTCAGCCTGGTGTTGGGACATCAGCTCCGTGTCAAAATAGCATCAGTTTTGCATGGAATTGGGCAGGGGTGTTGTCCCAGGTGGCAGGAGCCCATTTGAATGGAGGAGGACCCAGGTGACAATCCAGCACAGGAGCTTCTGGCAGTCAGACTCATATGTGGGGACAGTCCCTGGCAAAGCTTCCACACCTCCTCCCTGCACCACTATCAGGTTTCCTGATCTTTTCTCAGTTCAGTTATTAATTCCTGTCATGGCATGGTCTCGATTCTGCTTTTCCTCCCATTGCAAATGGACACAAAAAGCAACACACAGAGCAGTTCTTTCATGGGACACTGCCATGGCCAGAATTAAATGTTTGTCCCCCGAGGACCTGACAAGGGCTGCGTGTCACTTTGCACAGTGACAGCTGCAGAACAGGTATTTCACGGCAGCCAGATGCTTCTTTGTGCACACCAAAGCAGTCACAAACATGTACTTGGGTTTATTACTTTGTACTTTCAGGGCTAGGCACTCAGCACCTGGGAGGATATTCCAGCTTGTTTTTTCTGGCAGCTGCTGAGACCCTCCTCACAGGGCTCAATGGGATGGGAAGCAGAAATCAGCTGAAAGCAATCAGAACTCGTGGATTTGAATCTTCACTGCCCTCCCATCAGCCTCTGACTGATCTTTTTGGCAAGGCAGTACCACTTCAAGCTGTTGTCAGCAGCATAAAAGAAGCAGTGTCCCACCCCAGGACACTGACAGCTGTTGATGTGCAGAGGCTGGGGGGATGCAGAGCTCCTGTTTGAGCAGGCAGCTGCTCTGCCCAGCAGCCCTGGCAGCTGCAGCTGAAGCTGTGCCAGCAGCACTAGGACACAAGGGTTTATCCCTAAGCAGATTTTTAGTCCCATCCATTCTGTCATTCAGACCGATTTTCCACACCAGGAAACAGCACTAAGAATGCCCCAAAATTTGTGCTGGTGGCCTGGGACAACTCCCTGCAGCTGAAACACCACGGGCAGAGCTTCCCTGAGAGCAGCACAGGCTCAGCACAAGCAGCAGCCCCCCAACACAAGAGCTCCCTGGTGTTCAGTCACTGCTGCCTGGAAGCTCGCCACACGCCCAGCAGCCTGGAGCCAGTTTGGAGTGTGCTGCCTGGCAGTGGCTCTGGCTGCTGTGGAGACATGCAGCCCTGGGAGGGAGGCAAGGCAGGGCAGAGCAGCAGCCTGGCACTGCTCATGCTGCTTTATGTGCTGGTTTATGTGCTGTTTGCATGCTTATGCTTCCAGTTCAACGGGATCCACGTGCCAGCCCTGCCCCCAGCACCAGGAGATGAGCAGTATACAAACTCACTGCACTAATGTAGGGTGTTCTGAGAATGCTTGTGGGGGTGGGATCACTTCTGAATCTCATTTGTGCTAATGGAGAAAGATTTCCTTCCACATCTACAAGGATATGAATAGAGATCGCTTTCCATTCCTTCCCAACTTCCAAAACAGTTTTTACACAGCTGGTTTTGTAAATACCTGAGATCCTGGTAGCTCTACAAGTTAGGCTAGAAAAGCTTCATCTAGAAAACTGCAAGCAGCAGGTTTTTGAATAAATTTTGTGCATATCTATATCCAATTATGGGTTTGCACGAGCAGATTTTGATTGATTACCAGATACTACAGCAATGGGCATGATGGAGAGAGTTTAGGATTGCAGAGCATCCCTCCAAGCCATCCTTGCTGCCCTCTCTGTGTGACCCACCTGGACAGCATGACCACCAGAAGGATGATTTGTCACAGCAGACTGGTCTGCTAAGACACCTGAGCACAGAAGGTAATTTTGGAAGGAGAAAAGGAATGGATGGGGGAAGAGGAAAATGGGTGCCAAACTAATTTTTGCTTCAGTTTTTACAATGAGTGTCTCATTGCAAAGCTACATTTTCTTAGGGAGTAAAAAAAAAAAAGACAAAAATAACTTACTGTGTAGGTAATTAATTGTGGCTGGCATAGTAGTCATCTTAAGTTTATAAAAGGGAATGGGTAAGAAAGAGGAAGTCAGAAAGGTAAAAAATCAAACACAAAAATATGCAAGAGTAAAAAAAAAAGCGCTAACTTTAAGACATTAATACACACAAAAGGCTTTTCCAAGCAGAAGGGAGTTTGTTTGGGTTTTTTGCTGGTTTGGGTTTTTTTGTTGTTGCATTTGCGGCTTTATTTGTGGTGGGTTTTTTTGTTGTTTGTTTTTTTGAGTTTTTTTAAGGGAAAATATTTGACAAACAGAAGCCTTGAACTATTCACAGCTCACTGAAGGCAGGGGGGTTGAAATGTTTTCCTATCTTACTCCATAAAAGCTACTCAGCTGTGACAAAGCACAGATTCAAGATTTCCACAAAGACATCTGTGTATAATGAAAGGGATTTGAGCCAGTTTTTTCCAAGTATTTTTTCAAGATGGTACAACTCTCTCAAATTAGAGATATTTTGTGGTTTTTAGCAGCCTTACATTGAATTGTGTGAAAAGGATCTTTAGAAGCCTGATCTCTTTGCACAGGGAAACCCAAAACTAGACAACAACTCACACACAAATTCCACTTCCTTGTTTTAGAGTAACATGTTGAAGAAGAGTCCAGAGGTTCTGCAGTTTCTCACGCAGCTTCCTAAACTTTTCCAGGCTCCAAAATGGGACAAATCCCTTGACAACTAACCCACTCCCCTCACCCCAAACACACCCAAGACTTTCCAGTGCCTGAGCATGTGTGTGACAGGGATTGTTGCTGTACCCTCCTGATCTCTCATGTGGAGCAGCACAGCTGTGGGAAGGCCACAGAACTCCATGCTCTAAGGGAGGCTCCTGACAAAGAGCTCCAGTGTCTGCTCTGTGTGTGGGGGTTGATAACCCAGTAAAATAGGGAGGTTTTGTAGTGAGCCATTTCCAGGATCTCTGGGCAAGGAAAGGATAGAAAATAATAAAGCAAAAGAGGGGTGGATATGGGTGAAAAACACAGCATTTTTGCAATTTTAAGGTGCAACCTGTGTGCCTGTTTGGGGCACAGTCCACTGCACTGGCCCTTTTGTATGACTTCCTGATAGCCCTTGTCTTATCACATAGCCACAAACCACTGCTCAGAGGTTACTGGATTTACCAATTAACACAAAGAACCCTAAGACATTTTCAAACTGCAGCTGTTCAGGTGTGTAACTACCTGAGCAAAATGATCCGATGTATTATTTACTTATTAAATTACCTTTTATTCCATTTTCTTTAGCAAATATGTGGGAGAATCTGTTCACGAGGCAGTTTCTGCTTCAGCTGTGGTGTTTCCTGAACACACTCTAGTGAGGGCAGGGGAGCCTCGTGGTCAGAGATGTGAAGGAGGAGGAGGAATGTATTAGAATGCAGCTGTGGATCCCTGCCATTTTCACCTTGGTAATGGGGCTGCTAATATAGAGCAAGTCCTGGGTTACAAGGACACAGTTTTCCTGGAAGAATTGATAATGTAGCTAGTTATTTCTCTCCTAAATAACTGAGTTTGGTCTAGTGAGCTGCCAGCTTCTAAGGATGAGCTGTTTCCTTGTGGAGGGGAGGGTAACAACTGCAAGTGAAACAGTTTCAACCAACACCACAATCACAAGGAGTTTGAAGGGCAAAAAAAATCAATAAGAAAGGATGAACTACTGCAGCCAATTACGTAGAGAAAGCAGTCGCTGAAGTGGAAGTGAGGATGACGTACCTTTAGATTTTTTCACGCTACTAGTTTCTGAAACACTTAACGAGCTCCCAGATATTTCTTCAGAGGTCTGGTCTAAGAGTGTGCTGGTGTCCCACTGCTGGCTGCCATTCTCCAAACCCCAGGCCTTGGGGGTACTTTGCTGTGGGTCACTATCAGGGACTCTTTCTGAAGCACCCAATGACTGCTTTTCATCAGAGGTGATTTTTGCAACAGCTTCCTCCACAGTGGGTGGATCTGCTTCCCTGCAGGAGCTGTCCATGGCTGCAGCATAGTCCATCATCAGTGAAGCTTCACTGTCCTGAGATAAAGAGGTCTGCCCAGTGGAAATAAGAGACAACATTGACACAAGTCAGCCTGCTGGAGAAGATCAAGCCTCCCTGCAGGAGTTATTTTAACTCTTTACACCTGTATTGCTCAGGACCATCAGCAAGTCACCTGAAGCTTCCTTAGCTCCACTAAAGGAGAGGAGCATTTAGCAAAGTTTTAATCATGTTGTAAAGGCCAAATGAGTGAAAAAACCAATTAAGTAAATGCCTTCCACCTACCCCTGGCCCCACTACAAACAACGACTCCCTGATATGTGCTGCTCTAATGAAGTGTCAGCACTCAGAATCTCCTGGTCCTTCCAAGAAAATTAACATCAGAGCATTTCATCTTGTCTCCTTGTTTGCCCTCCCTCTGGAACAGACACCAGAGAATCGGAGGTTTTTCAGAGGGTTTTAACAGCTGGGGAAAAAAATAGAAAAATCTTTCATACTTTTTCATCTTCCCTACATGAGTGAAACACAGAGAAGGACTGATTATCCTCTCTTCTCATCTAAAATTGCTTTTCCCAAATCCCTAACACCACTCCTATCCAAGGACATCGTGCATTTTAGTCAGGCTGTCAAATCTAACAATCAGAACCCAACCCTGATTTGGCTAAAGCTGAAAGAAGTTATAGAAATAACCTGGCACACAAAACTAGATTCTGCAGAGACAGCAGAAGCCATGTTAACGTAGTCAGTGCAGAAAAGGCTTTACAGAACTAAGCATTAACTCTAAGTTGTTGTTTTCTGCTCTACCTTGGACACCCCTGATATGATAATGGTGCTTTTCTTTCGAGGAGATTTCAGCTTCTGCTTTGCAGACTCGCTCAACTGCCGAATGGCTGCTTCTGCCACAGGGTCGGTGCCATTCAGTACCAGCAGCTCTGAGAAGAAAGGATTATTTCAGAGGGGAGAAGGAAAAACAGGAAAAAAACAGAGCAGAACAGGCAGAGTTTGTCCTTGACTTAAAATTCACAGAAATGGCATAAACACCATAAACATCTTCCAATTCACCACCCAGCGATCAGGGCTTGTCCTTCCCTCCTGTCACCCATTTTTGGAGAAGAGGTACCCAAGTGGCACTTACAAACCCTTTCCATGAGAGCAGAGGAGGTTCTGGAAGCCTGGACAAAACATTATTTCAATGCACTGCTATCCTGTGGTGACAGTGGGGACATCATGAGTTATGACAGCCATGAAGAACCACAGTTCTAACATGGTACAAGGCTGGTACATGATGCTATTTCCTCAGGTAGTTTTTTTGTTATTTGGCTCCTTTTCCAGACCTCCCTGCTCAGCATTTCCAGATTTGCTATGGCACTGTGATAGGGTGGGGAAGGCAAAGTGCTGCCTCCAATATCCGTAAAGTGCACCCTGTTTTCCCCTCCAACCACTGCACCAGAATATAAAATCTTCTGCAGAAAATGCTCTTTAGTGACAAACACAAGTTTATTTTTAAGCATGGCCCTTTCTGGCATCTAGGACACAAGTGCTTTGGGCACAGCAAATATACACTGATCAAATTCATCAAGCTCGGGCATAAACAAGGCTAAGAAAGCCAACAAGACAAAAATCCCCATGTTCAATTGCCTGAGGTGGACTTCTCTGGCAAGAGTTTTAACAACAACAAAAAGAATAGAGGCAGGAATAGCACCAGTGTTAACTGAATTGAGCAGTGCTTTTTGTTACTGGGACATTAATGTAATAAAAGACAAGGCCTGGAATTTAGGAATATGTGTGCACAAGGGGTGTCACTCATCACAAACCTTGACTTTTTCCATCTCCCCAGCCCCTGCATTAATTTTTATTGTTGTCACCACTCAGGACTCTGGCACAGACACAGCATATTTCCAGGGTGCTTGCTGCTATTTTGCCATGATGTTTGTAATAACTTTTACCCAAGTTACTGCCATACCAAAAGCTTCTTTGTATTTCTTTCATTTGGCTTTTGTTCTAATGAGTAATTCTTCCTGCAATAAACACTTCACAGAAATCCCCCTGCACTCCCATTAAGAACATTGTCTGTAACAATATGGTCTAAGCTGTCTCCAGATGAGTTTTCCAGTAACTGTTTTGTGTCTTTAATACCATAAACACTCAAGAGAATCAACTCAGATGTCTTGCATTGTCTTAACATTTCCCAAATTGATGTAGTAATACCAGGCTGGTTCATGGTATCAGAGTATTTCTCATCCTAGAGATAGGAAAAGATCCAAGTGCTGTTACAGCTATTCATGGTTACTGCTTCTTGCCCTTCCCCGTATTTGTTGGCCAATTCTGTCTCAGAAACCTCCTGACTGTGCCAGGACCAGCCAGAACATCTCCAGATTGTGCCATCCCCACTCAGATCTGTACAAAGCCAACTGAACTCCACACCAGGTGCCACTGGCAGCCACACTGGGTCACGTCTGTCACTGCTGCTGCTCACAGAGCGACTGAAAGGTTCAGTGGTGGCCACACATAGGACTGAAAAACATGCTGGAGATTTAGAGCTGAAACTTGAAAAGGTAAATTCCTCAGAGACAAAATCAGGTTTATATGCAATTAAAAGTGAATTTATAATTAAAGTTATTGTCAATGTCACCTGACACTCTGAAGGCACTTTAGCTCTCTTCAGGGGACTTAGGAAGGTGGACTAATGGGCACAGCAAGCTCAAGAAAGCCCAGTGGCAGAACTAGGAAAATAACTGAGTCTTCCTTACATCAGTCCTGCCTCTTCCTTCTCTTCAGCCACAGGGGATTTAGAGAGACATGTCACAGGGTTATAATTTAGTGCAGCATCCCCCATGCCTTTATGAAAGGAGGCATCTTTTATTCAAAAGTAAGAGAAAAGACTTACTTTTGGCTTTTCTGCAGTCACCTCCCTGCTCCAAACCACAGCTCATTGTTATTTATTCAAAACCAGAAATTTAAATTGCCAATTAAAACCAGACTTTTTTTTGCAAGGCTGCCATACTCCAAACCACAGTGCTCTGTGACATAAACATGCAGTGCTGCTGACAGGCAGTAGCCATATGGGTTGGCTGTTATTTTAACAGGATCACATTTAACACCACGTGCAGAACAGAGAAATGTTCTCATTGGCAGCTTCAAACATTTTTATTACCTGTATCTGAAGATGAAAAAGTTTTGCTGACTGGAGCACCATGAGAATGGAGGGCTTCAACAGTGAAATCCTTTTCAGTCACCTTTACTTTAACTGGAGTTTTCACAGGAGAATCTGAGGACCAATAATCTTGGTTATTTGAACGAGTCAAGACATTTTTTATTACATTAGTAAGAATTTATTGGACCAGTTATGCCTGTTCAAATCATAAGTGTTTGAGAAAATTGTTAAACAGAAATTCTCAAAACATGTTCTGTGGTAAACTTGACCCCAAAAGGCCAGTGAAGTGTGAGAATTTTTTTAAACATTCTTAAATGCTTAAAACAATAAAGAATGTTTTTAAACATTCTACTGAAATACATTAGACAACACCCACTTAAAGAAAAGATCTGCTTTAACAACTTAAAAGAACACAGATCTTTGTGAGACTTCACACCAAGACTGTTCACAGGTTTTATTTTTATAATTTTCCCAAGAAAAATTGGAAAATCTGTTCCTGGAGGACATGCTGAAAAGTATTTTGTCACCAGGTAACACCAACCTTCATCAGAGATGATAATACAGGTCAGGGTTAGAAGGCACAGGATGGTCTGTCATCAGGAAACCTTTGAGAGTGATACATGCACATTTGTCATGTGAAAAACCATCCACCAAAATCCAGGCCTTCTGCATTATCACACCATGGTGAGGATTTACAGCGTGTACTAAAAGAGATGTTAACTTCCTCTTGTAAGAAACAAGCTTTCATGGAAATTAAAAACCTGATTCTGGAGAATAGGAACAACAACCCCACTCCAACACATCAGAGAACTCTGGGAAACGCTTTCCTGACATCCCACTCCTGCTGCTTCTCCTGGTGCCCACGGATAACCCTGTGAGGGAACACAGGGAGATCTGGACGTGCTGACCTGTGCTCAGAGGGGATGATCTCCCTTCCAGACGAGGTTTGGTTCTCACAGAAGTGACAGTGGTGACCACAGTCCCACAGGGCATCACAGTGCGATCCTTTTCGATCTTGGTGGCCAGCACTGGAGAGAAGACTTGCCGTGCCTTCAGCTCACTCGGCTCTATGAAAGAGAACTAAGGAGACAGGAAAACACCACCTCAGAAGCCCAGTCAAGCAAGAAGGGCACTATTTCTAGCTGATATTCCTTTAAGGTTTTTGCTGAGCCAAACTCCAGAGTTAATTCTTTTGATAAGACACAAATACTCTGCAAGCAGAACAGGCTGCTCTGACTCAGCCACAAGTCCATACCACGAGATGAGCATTCCCAAGCACTTCTTGAAGTAAAACATGCACCCCAAACCCCCAAGGCCAGCAGTACCTCTGCACTAATGGATCCCAGCCCGGACCCTGGCTCCAAGCTGCTCTCCCTGGCCCCGCTGTTCAGTGCAAAGCTGTGTTGGCCAGAGGGTTGTTTCCTGAACAGGTCTAGAGGTACAGTCACTTTCCCAGATAAAGGACCTGGAAGAATAAAATCAGCAAGGTTAGCCCACACCTAAGCTGTCAGGATGTGTAAGGGAGAGAATATGGGAAGGGAGTAGGAAAATTCAGGCAAAAAATTGCAAGAACTGGTTCTACACCACGCAGCAGAGAAATTGCATTTCACAGCTTTCTTTCCATTTTACGACTGTTCCTCAGCCTGGCCTAATACTGTGCAACAGGGAAGAGTGGAGCCATGAAATATTACTTATTTGCTGTTGTTTCTGGCCATTATTTTTCCCTTTACATGCAGAAGGTCTAGGGAAAAAAGGAAACAACGATGAGGTTCTTGGATAATCTCCATAACCAGGTTCTTTCATTTCAGTGGATGATTTGGATTCCTGGTAAACTGGTGCATTACAACAACAGTGTTTCTAAATTTGAACTTTAATAAAATTTCAGCAGTTCTCTTGCTCTCCTCCCCTGACTCTATCAGCTCCACTAGACTAGAATAAATTATTAGCAAAGGTACTGCATGATTTCAGAGATGAAATCCTAGTTTTCTGTGAAAAGCAGAAGGTTTAAATCCAATAAATTCCTACACTTCACTCACCTTTTGGGGTCAGGTTACCACAGAACATGTGCTGAGAATTTGTATTTAACAATTTTCTCAAACACTTACAATTTGAACAGGCATAACAGGTATAATAAACTCTTCTCTATACCTGTATTATACATGTAGGGATCTATATTATATTCACATAATTCACAATATGATTCTACTTTGAGCCTTCTATTAAAGTTTTTTGGAGAAAAACAGCTAAGCTGGTATGGAAGGGCAGAGGAGGAGGAAAAGAATTGTCAGTGCAATCCACTGGGATCTTTTTCTTCAGGAAACCAGGTTGAAAGTTAGGATGTAGAACATTCCTGGTGCTGTTTGAAAGACTAAAGATGCTCAAAACTATATTTTGTCCAAGAAACAACATAAGTTTGCTGACTCCACATGAATATTTTTTAAAATAAAAAACAGCAGCCATATCAGAGAAATTTTTTAAAGCTTTTGACCCTCCAATAATCACGCATCATAAGCAAGGTATTGCACAACTTTGTATATCTAGATTATTAAAAAAAATTCTAAAACAGAATTGAGTTGTAAAAATGTTTGAGACCCCATGTTTTATATTTAATCCAACATAACCACAATTGGTGTGTTTTATATCTGATTGTGATTTTTATACCTGAATTGTCAGGCAGTCTCTGGGACCTGAAATGGAAGAATTTAGGATTAACCCACATGATTTCCCTTCAGCCAGAGAAAGAACTCAAAAGCTTAACTTGAAACCAAAAAGGTTCACAGTGGATCTGTTAGATGTTTAGAAGGCTGAAAAATACAGGATATCAGCACCTGGGATACTCAGTATGTTGACAATATTGAAAGAAACTCAAAGATTCTCTGTAACCTTAACCCAGACCATGACAGAGGCATTTCATTGGTGTATTCTCCTTCCATCCATGATTACTGATGGATCTGACAGTTTCTCTATGGCCATCCAGAAACAAAGGAGGACTTATGGCAACATTCAGCAAAGCTCACACACTGATCATGCAAAATAACTCAGTCTTAATACTTACTATCCAACTTTCCATCTTCTACTATTTGCAGTTGCAATGCTTTTGATTTGGCACTTAGTTCACTGTGAAGGAAATAAAACCATGTTAGGTCTTTGCAGGCCACGCAGATTTTCCTTCCCCTTTCCCCAGCTTTTCTCAGCCCTCTCCAAGCCAAACACTGCACCTTGCAGGTGGGTGACAGGGACTAAAGGGATCACAGTCAGAAAACCATGGCCTGGTTGCCTCCCTCACTGTTGCACAGGTTCGATTTGTTCAATTTCAGAGACTTTTCTTCTCCCCAGGAGCTGCCAAACGCTGCCCTCCAAGCTGAAGATGGTTCCTAGTCTCACTGCTACACCACAACACTAAAAAAGCTTTGTTTCTCCTGGCAAGATCAAATTTTTAAGTCAAGATGCTGGAACAGGTTCAATCAACATCCCTGTCAAAGCAGGAAAGCGTCCTGCAGAAACAGGACAGATGCAAGGAGACAAAAGTAGTTACAGCTTTAAATGAGAAGAGCCAGTATCACTTTTCCAAAATAAGACTCAAGGATGCTGCTCAACGAGTTTCTGTGTGACAAAACCCAGCTGAACTATTCTCAGAATTACATGTGTGGTACTTCCTTAGATGGACTAGACAACAGATACAAAACCTTTCCTCTCACAGAGACACTGAAGCAAACCGGGTACCTTCTGAGGAGCCCTTCAGTAAAACTTTATAACCTTCTCAGCAGTTCTGCCAAAAACCCTAAGGGCACACAAACATGTATTTCATTTTGCTATGTCTCTGTTTCTGGATCCTGGTTGCAGGCACCCCACCTTCATTAGATGCTGTGGGACATCATCTATGCAGCAGATTCTAAGTTTCTTTCCCTGCCACTCCCACTGTTCCTGCACCCCAAAACTTGGAAAGGAACACCTTGATGGTACTACTGCTGCTTTGCCATGAAGCTAAAGCAGAGCCTGACATGGTGGTCAGTACAATGGTGTTCAGAGTGAAGGATATTTTTGGCTCTGAAGAAAGAAAAGGGCAGACGTGTGTGTGTGTGAACTTCAAAGAGGTTCAAAAACCCTGCCAAAATCTTAATTATTTATCTGTAAAAGCCCCCAAGCTTACCTCATGCACTTCTGAAAAGCAGTGTGGAAACCCCAGCACTATTCCTAGTGTCAAGGCCAAATTCCAGTCAAGTTAATCACATCCTGCCTGCCCTCTCTCAGCCCTTTCACTTGGAAAAGGGTATTATTCTTACAAACTTCCTGTCCAAAACTGCTGGGAACTTGTCTGCTCTGCAACATTGAACAGGGGTGCTGTTCCACCAACAGATGGCTGAAGAGAATCACAGACCCACTGGCTGAAGCACTTTGTGATACTTCAGAAATAAAAGTTCATCAGTGACCCCCCCTTCCTAAACTCATGCACCACAGAAGCCATTTTTGCTCTGCTGTTAGAAAGTGAAAATGAAAATAGTTTTAGAACTGCTCACTTTTGACCTTATTTACAGCAGCTGTGTGAATCACAGGATACTGTGTAGGCTGCCCAAAAGTCCCTTTCTTTTGTTCTACAGGAGAAAAGACAATCTAGTTAAGTTTTACACTCCCTTTTTAATCATAGCCACCGTTCTTTTAGAGGGTCAGTTGTTCTTGCACGTTTGCTTTTTCCACTCAGAGGAGGGAATGGAGAGACATTAGATTCCCTCAAATGCAGTTTTCACAGTAAAGTGACTTCAAAACCTTTTTAACACTTCCTTTTTTGGAACTGCAGGAAAGCATTATTGCTGGAACTTCAAAGAGGTTCTGGAATGATGTATCTCCCACGGAACATCTAGAGACCTGTATCTCATATCCATGCAGAGGGTAATTAGATATCCTCAAGTCCCAACCAGCTCCAGATTTCTCTGAGGCCACACAAAGGCCAAGAATGGATCTATTTCAAACTGCCATCCTTCTCTCACACAGTTCAAGCCAAAAAAAAAGGTGCTTTAGTGTAGAAGTATTGTCAGTAGGCAAGTTACTTACAAGATAAACTCTTCCTTCCAAAAGGGATGTGCAGCATTTTTGGCTACAGAGCTGGAAAACTTCTGCATAGGGTCATTCAACTGAACTATACACACAAGGTCTGTGCTGCCTGTAAGGGCAAGAAAAATCAATATCCAGTTATTAATAACTCCATCACCAAGAGGCCACTTACTGAAAAGAAACCCCCTTCCTTGCACACTGCACTTTTGAACAGACTTTTGCAGACACTTTCTCACCCTCCCACAGAATAAATGCCTTCCCCTGGTTTGCACACCGAGGACATTCATGGCAAAGGTCAATATTGCATCACTGTTGTCTTATGAAGTGTCCTACACACCGTGAAACATGACAGCCCAATTTAAATCCTGCCATGAAGTAACCAAGTGCAGGCATAAAACGATCCAAAAAGATGGTGAGATAAAAAAACAGTGAGCAGGTGATGTGGGTGTGAGGCAGGGAAGGAGCAAAGTCGCTTTCAGTTGCTTTAAAAAAACCAGAAGTTTTCCAAGTTCCTCCTGGCCACAGTCACAGTGGTTTATTTGGACATGAAAATAAGCTTTTTCTGCTGGCAAGTGACTGATGACAGCAGTGCTAATTCACCACGGTTTGTGCACTGTAGTTTCTCAGCAAGTTTTAAAGCACTGCTGTAGACTTATCTCTGCCTTGATCTTGGAACTTGATAGTGTTGCAAATTGGCATATTAGGAGTAGTTATAGTGCTGCTCCAAGGGGAAATAGTTTGCCAGATGTGTTCCTCTTAAAACAGTTTCTTTAATATGGCTTTCACAGCATCAGAAATAATTCAAACTCAGACTTCCAAAAGATCAAGGAAAGCAACAAAAAGCTCACCGACCGTCTGCAAAGCAAACAAAAGATGCTGTCCCCCAGTACTCCAGAAGAATGTGGGTTTGTATTTGCTATCAGCAGCTCTCAGTTTTCCTCTGGGGATGCTTTGGGGCCGTGGATCAGCCCTATCTCAGGCACAGAGGCAGCCTGGGCCTGGCAAGGTGATTAGGAGACAAAGCACTGTGTACACACAGCTTATTGGGGATCCAAGCTGACCCCAGAGCGAGCAGCTGAGCTGCTTTCAGAGCAGGCTGAGCCCAAGCTCACCGACCTTGGCTGGTCTCTGCTCACCCAACCATGTGTCTCTGCAGCCTGGTCCTGCTGCCAGCTCCCCAGCCCAGGGCAGGGACCCTGCACAGCCCTGCCTGGAACTACACCTGAGCCACAGACTGACTGCACCCCACAGGGTATTGCAGCTTTTCTGCCCTGGACACCCTGCTGTTAACAATTAGCAGCAGAAATAGCTTTTGCCCTAAATGATTCCCTGCAGACCATGTAGGACAAAATCCAGAGTGATCTTTGTTTACATACAGAGACTAAGGAGATAAAAACAGACACAGCCCATAAGCAGAGACCAGTTCTGCTACTGGGTATTCACCAGGTGAACCAAGATATCTACAGGAGAGCCACGAGCACCTATAAACCCTGTCAGCATCCATCAATCAGCACAAACTGCCCCTCTCCAGGTCCTTGTGTACCTGTGCAGATGAGCCTGCAATACTGCACACTCTCATGGAGCCTGAGTTCCAACAGGGCAATTCATTATTGCAGGGGAAGGCCAGGGAAAGGGAAGGGAATATTAATTAAAAGTCAGCAAGTTATGTCCAGAAGCCAGCTGTGCATGATTCCCACTGGATTTGAAGTGTACCAGTTAAACCCCATTATGAAGCTTTATTTCTCATACTCAGTTCCAAATATTTATACTCCAGGAGCTGCTGAGGAACCAGCAAAATTCCCTCCATCTTCTTTTAGAATAGCAAATGGGGATTTTGCCTCCCAGCATGTCTTTCCAGAGCAGAGCACATGAATTGTATCTTCTTCCTCTCATTTTTAGGCAAGGTGCAGAGGTTCTCAGAACGGGAATCTTCTGTTCCATGCACCATATGCACATAAAGGTATCTCATCTCGTGACTTTTAAAGGCAGGCAAAATGACTCAATCTTTTGGAAAGTTTAGTTTGCACTATAAAATTGTAGAGTAATAACAAATTATAGAATGGTTTGGGTTGGAAGGAACCTTAAAGATCATTTCGTTCCAAACCCCCTGCCATGGGCTGAGACACTTTCCACTAGACTGGGTTGCAGTTGCCAGCATAGTTTTATTTATACAGGACATTTCACAGCCAAGAGCTCCAGAATTGCTTTAAAAATAATTTGGTTTTTTTTAAAAAAAAAGCTCTGCAGAGATTTTTAGGGGAATCACTTCCAACCAGCATGAGTGAAGCAGCATTATGCAAGACTCTAGGGCAGAAACCTATTACATCTAACTGAAAAAAGGAGAACAGCAAGTAGGATATATTTATCCAAAACTAGTGCCTCGACCAATTTAGCAGCCACAAGCTTCCATTAAAAATACTGTTATGGAATTGTTTAGTGGCCGTAAATAACAGAGCCTCCAATCTGTATTTCCGCTGAAATGTGCCTGCTCATGCCTCAATCAGTGACAGAGACGTGCCTGCACTTGGAGAAGCTTGAATACTTGCAAGACAGGCCTGGTGCTGCTTTCCAAACCCAGCACTAACTTCACTAGGCAGTGACCTCTTTTTTGGCTTCATTCTCCACTTGCAAGAGGCACCTTCTTCCTTTACCTGCAGAGGTACTTCATCAGGGGGAAATATCTCTGACTAGCAAAGATCACCTTTGAGGAGTTTCTAATATAGGAGGAGAGTTTTAGATACATCTGCAAAATCACTCAAAAGTAAAGAAAAATGCCTGTAAAAATAAGGTAATGCTGAATCAAGCCAATGTCATTGCCAGCAGCTAATGCAGAGCTGGATTTGAGCCCCTCATCTTGGGTACAGCCAAGGTGAGAACTTTCAGAAATTAAGACTAAATTCCAGAAAATTTATACATGCCAACTTTATATATGCGGTCATTTCAATCTGTTTTCAGCGATGATGGATTTCTGTACAAAAAGAACAAGATGTTTAAATACTCAGATAAACTAAAATATACATTAAGTCACTACTGGCACAGGGTGCCCAGAGAAGCTGTGGCTGCCCCATCCTCGGGAGTGTTCAAGGCCCGGTTGGACATTGGGGCTTGGAGCAGCCTGGGATAGTGGAAGGTGTCCCTGCCCATGGCAGGGGGTGGAATAAGATGAGCTTTAAGGTCCCTTCCGACCCAAACCACTCCATTATTCTCTGACTTTATGAAGTCTGTTTCTCAGAATACAGCAATTTCTTAAACTTTCTTCTGAGAGTAGGCTGTAACCCAGAACGTCCACATTATCTCACCTCAAAGGAAAGTTAACAAACCCACTCCAGCCCTGCCTGAAAAGGAGCAGCACGGCCTGGGCCGCGTTACCTGCAGCACGAAGATCACTCAGCTTCGCCGCGATGTTCCTCACCAGCAGCTTGAGGTCATGAGCCCTTGGAGGTTTGGGAGGACTTGTGCCCTGAGGGAGAAGGCTCGTGTTCTCTACATTCTGCAAAAGGCAACCAGGACAAGGGGCACTGTGCACGTGCAAACATCAAATCCTTGTGTCACACTGACTCAGGGAAGCAGAGCTGGGCTGTAACACCAACAAGGAGCCACACAGGAGGTGTGACCACAGAGTCTCCACTGCCACGGGCTATGTTGTTCTAAACACGTGTCCCAATTGTTTCTTGTCACTGAACACTTAAACGTACTCATTTGTGAGTCAGGAATATATAATAAAAGCACTAAGCAAAAGGACACTTCTCAAAAGATTTTTGAAGGAATGAGACTTACCTGAACCTCCTTTGTATCTGCAGGCCTCACACTCAACACTACGGATGGAGAAGCTGAGCTGAAGAGGTTCTTCAAGACATCTCTGAGCGTTTCAGATATTGCACATGTCTCTGTTGTCTGTCCCTATGAGGAAACAAGCAGGCTTCTCAAAACTCAGAAGAAGTTGAGGCAAAAATTAATTTGGTATATATCTAAACCATCAAAGCCATCAAACATTAGCTTTGTCAGAGAGAGACACGTGGTTTCTGTTGCCAACAACACAATTTAACAGATCATGCAAAGAATTACTTAAATTTCTCCAGTATGCATTAAAGGAAAGCTAGAATTAAACACTGAAAAAGTCATGCTGTTCTGAGAGTTAGAAAGGCACAGCTGTTACCCACAAAACCAAAAGTTTCATTAACAGTTTTTATCTTATGATGGTGATTTAAAGATTCTGCACTGCTCTGCACTCCCCTGAGAGAGCAGATCAGGTCATCAGATAAGCAGATCGGCACCGTTCCACTGATTTAATGGGAGTTATGCCAGCTTGCAACAGCTGAGAAAAAACTAATCCTGTGCTGCACTGGAAAAAAATATTATAGCATCTCCTGGAGGTCTTCAGCCTTGCTGAAAAGTGCAGTGTAGGAAGAGAGCACTGTGCTGAGTTGTAGTTTGCCCATTTAAAACTCTCACAGCCATCTGTGCTTAGCACCACAACCTCTGAGGGGTCAGCACACAGCACAGATTTTGTTTACACACACGTAGCTTCACAAGATTAATTCTCAGGTGTATGACGAGAGCGACTGTCCCTGCCCTCTCTGTGCTCCTGGAGAATGCCTGCTTCCCACAACATGCTCCTCAGGAATTTTCTTCTGCTCAGTTAACCAGAGGGCACAGATTTTTAAATCAAGCTGTCCCAGAAAGGACAGTCTGACACCCAACAGCTCTGAGGGCAGCACAGGAGAAATCTCATTGAGGTTTCTTTTCTAAAGAAAAGATTGAAGTTGGCAACAAAGATCTGACCTAAAAACAGAGGACCCATCCATCTTTTCTCATCTGATACCACACTGAGAGACTTCACTGATGTGCACCTTGCACAACAGGCCAAACAGATTGGGAGTAACAGCCCTTTCCCAACTACCCAGGTGTTACAGAAACATTTAGGGTGTTTCACAAAAAATCCCAGGAATGCTGTGTGCAGAAATCCTGTTTCACTGCCTTCTTACGTAACTGGCCTCTGATGACAGATTCAAAATACAACAGCACTGGCCAATCCCACAAAAATTCTGTAGTATTTATACCATGGGCCCTCAAATAACCACCAAGGACACAGATAATGCTCATTCACTTTAATAAAGACCAAAGTAAATTAGGCTTTTTAAAGCCTCAGTAACAGCAATTTCATTACTTAGGTTACTTAAATAAGCAGATAAATTGTGGTTAGCCTTCACTGTTTTGGAGGTAATTTCCCTCCCCTGCTCTTACCTAAATTATAAAATCACAGTTGCCTCTCCTGCTTTGCCATGAGCCTAATGTGACATCTGTTATTTAACAGCAACAACAGCAACCACAGTCACTGGACTTCTGATCATAGGTATTTTCTGTTGTTTCCATAGTTATTTGGAAAGGAGACTGATTAAAGAGCCACATTTTTAGCCATCCTTTTTATGGAAAGTAACTCTCCACCACAACACCCTTGACAAGACAAACCATAATGGCTTAACTGCCACCCCAAAATGATAAAGACAGCACAAAGTTTCACTTTGGGTTTGAGTTGGGCTAGGGGTGTACAGCACAGCCAGCCTGGGGCACATGAAGACACCTGGTGTAAATCCAAACCCTACCCGTCAGCCAGGTTGCCCAACACAGCTCAGGTTCACCCAGCCATTGCCAACAGAAAATGGGTTATTATACCCAGCTTCTGTGATGACAAAACCACCGTGGAGATAATCACAAGTAATTAAAGGTATTTATTTGCACACACAGTGTTGCTTCCGAGAGAGGAAAAACACGGGACAGAGAAGCTGACATTTAAGTTTAGGAGCTGGAGCAATCTCTGAGGTGTAGCTTGCTCACAGGCTTTAGCCCTTTGTTTATTGCCTCTCCTCTCCTATAAGTGCTAATAGAAACTTCAAAGTGAAAATGAAGCCCTCTAACTATTAAAGAACTTAACAGGCTCACTCTAAAAATGCAGGCAAAGCATAACAGGTGCAACTCTGAAATGCTGGACTTGGGCACCTCTCAAAAAGCTGATTGTGAAGTCCAGTGACTGCAACAGAGTCACCTGTGTTTGTCAGTAAGGATTTAACATTTAATGACTGTTCAAATGTGGATAATCAACATACCACCCATCCCAGCATATTAGGGTCATTCACATGTGTGAATGCTAAAACCTACATTAAAACACACTTCAAAAGGCTTGTCTGTCTTTAGTTATGAGTTTCACATTTTTATGGACAAAAGCTGTGGTAATAAATTATTATGATTGCAGCTCCATCAGTACAGGTCTTTAGAAGCAGCTCTACAATAAACTTGTTAAAAAATAGGGCCTTCAGTCAAGAAAACATCTTCACAAAACACAAGGAAGTCTACCCCCACAGTTGTAAGAAACAGTAAAATCATCACATTTGTGCAAAAAAAAAAATTGTGAAGGGTCAAAGGCAGAAGAGAATGCCAGTAAAGACAAAACTCTTTCAGGGGATGTCTCAATAAAACAATCCCCAATGAATCAGTGCTTATACGCAAAGATGAGGTGCAATTCCAAAAGCATCAAAATATTTTAGATCCATTATTTCCTTAAATAACTGTATTTTTCACAGCCGTTTCTGATCTAATGTTGCCAGATTCCAAGACTGATTTAAATTAGGGAAGGAGCAATGTTGAAATTGCTTTGATGGAAATATCATTACAACTGGGATTTTTTTATTATTTTAGAAGTGTTCTAAGAGAAGATAATTAGGAACAGACATTTTTCACACCTTGAATTTGGATGAAAGATGTTTGCAAAGTCATTAGTCTGTCAAATACAGACTTGTTTCAGTAATCTTGAGAGATGTTGCTGGATTTCAGAGATGTAGGGGTTTGATAGATGATCCATGACAGATCCTTTACACCACATTTTGGACCAAGGGGATGGAGACCCATTTGCTCTACCACTACAACAAATAAAACTTACTGACTGACCTCCTGCACTGCTGGATGGATTTCAAAGTTGATTTCATTGGTGTTAATGAGGAACCACTCAACTTTGACATCTTCTCCTTTGTCCTTCACGTAGAGCTGAAGCTGTGGACAGGAAAAGAGCTATTGAAGAATGTTCTGCTGTCCTATAAGGAAATTGCAGGTTAAGCTCCAAGGCTAAGACTTGATACAGGAAGAATGACACCAGTTTCTGAGTAGGTAACTTCAACGTGACCTTCTAAGAAGGCAGAAGTTGCTGAAGCTTTGAGAGTGCATGCCAGTTAAAAAATTGAATTGTTCTATACATCCAAGTAATCTACCCAACGTGTTATTTATCCCCAGTCTCCTGAAGAGGTAGCTTAATTTCTGTATTTACCACTTGGCCCAAAGGGAAACAAAGGAAGAGAAGGGAAAACAACACTCAAGACTTTACCTGCAGGTGGACTGGGGACAGTTTCACAAAATAGGACTGAGCTTCGGCAGCCGTGGGTGGAGAGGCTGCGACAGTGACGAGGAATTTAACAGAATCTCCCACAACATTGCAAGAAACCACCTGGAGAAAGGAAAAGGGTGGAGGGAAACAAAGGGAAAAACAAATTAGTCTTCACAAGGTCTGATGAAGGCAAGAAAGAAAATAAGAAAGGAATTTAAGCTAGCAGAATAATGCTGAATTGCACAGGTGGGAAGTTTCTATGCTATTTCATTAATGTCCCTACTTTCTTCTGCACATTCTTCTAAAAACACGTAGTTCAAGTGTTCAAATCTGTACATGAGATTTAACACCTGCAAATTATGGCATTTCCTGAAATTTCTTTTGAATTGTTACCTAATTCAAAAGTAACTCCTTGTCTGACAAGGACTCCTTTCCATTTCACAAATCTGTGTATTAAAAGCTCAAACAGGGCAATTTTGCAAAAGGGAGACAAAGATCTTTGTTCTTACTCCTCTTCTGCTCTGAGCTAAGTAGCCTATAACAGGACAGCTGATTTACCAAACAATCTCTAGTTTAGTGGTATCCCACAAATGTGAAACGTTGGTATAAACCTGCTGCTACAGCAGAGATTTTGTCTGAGTAATTCCAGTTCTCAGTGGGATGAGAAGGAGCAGGAGCCTTTAAGAATTTATTCAAGCCTTTGACCAAACCAAGAAAGGCCCTGAAACATGGTGACAAAGCTGAATGTCTGGGAAACGTCTGAGAGCCACTTGACTGCAATACACTTTTACAAGCAGTGATTTAACTTGTTATCACACTGAGTTTGTAAACACTGGACAGTTTTTCCTCCCTCCCCTCTGCAAACCGACTGACACAAAATTCCTGGAGTGTGCAGAAATTCCTGGAGTGTCCCTGGCGGCACAGGAAAGCCCATGGGGTGGAAGTCAGAAATTATTCATCACACCACAGAGAGACATGTTTACTTTGCAAACAGATGTGCTGGTTGAGGAGAGCTGCTTGTCACTGTCCCTCTGTGGTTACTGTCCCCACAGCTCCACTGTGGCAGGGACAGCTGGGCTCTCCTTACACTGACTCAGGCAAAGGGAACCAGGTCAATGCAATGCACAGACAAATAATTCCCTGCAAGGTTTGTCTGACAAAAACTCTGCATGGTGCTTTTAAATTGTGTTTGTGCACTTACTGCTCCACTTATGGGCACTGGAATTGAAGCTGAAAGCTTTGAAAGGAATCATGGACCTCCTGGAAGATCCTTATCAGTCTCTCCTTAAATACATTTCATCTCCATGGGCTCCCTAGGGAACATTTCAAGGATGGCCAGGGCTTTATCAAGGGCCTGAGTACATCCATTAAGGCAGAGACTTAATTACAAGAAGCAGGGGGTGGGGAGGTGGATATGACAAATAATAATCCCAACCACACCCACAAACAATAAGATTTGCCTTTTCAGGTATGTCTTCTGCAAATTATAGTTTAGAAGTGGACAAATCAGTTTCCCTCACCTCTCCCCTTTCCCAAAAACTAAATTTCTTCAGAAGTGATTTCGGACCCTAATCTCACATGATCAACACCAACACCAGTTATTATGGCAAAATACAAAGGATTTTTAATAGCTAACAAGAACAAAGAGCCCAGTTGCTTCTTTTCCTTGTAGCTGAGTTCAAACACAGAATCAGTCCTTTCATTCAAAGTAATGGATTGACACGGTGACTCTTAAAAGATTTTGAAAATGAAAAGATTCTTCCCTCTTTTTTCAGGGAAGCCAAGGAAAAAGGACAGGTCTGATGCAAAAACTGCTGGCACTTCCATATCCTAAATGCAGTGTTTATCATCCATACATGTTTTTTCCACACATCCATAGGAAGTTCAGTGCATTCAGAGAACAAGTTGGACTTGCTGCACATGCAGTGCAGAGCCATTCATCTGGAAATTCTGGATGTCCAAGAGCCAAGGTTGCCAGGTATGTGGTTGATTAATGCTTTTTAAAAAAATAAAAGCGTGGCCAGAGAGTTGGCAGAAGAGTCCATGTGCCACTTGTTTCTTAATCATGTTTAATTCCAAGTAAAGGATGGAAACAGACACTGCTGGTGGTGGAACTTTCATTTTTCCTTCTGCATTTTGTCAAGAGATGCTAAATCATTTTTTATTATATATTTTTACCTTTCATTTCAAAGCCCTGACCAGTGGAGTTTGGACCTTTAGTCTCCTTGATTAATTTATTTTCTACCAACGACATCTACTAAGCCCCACTCCTCCTCTGCCCTCACTTTTACTAAAGTAACTGTGTAATTCAGGTATAGATGCCTGTCAATTTTTAATCCAATCATCAAAAGGAGCGGTTTACTGTTTGTAAATGGAAAATAATATGCCTTTATGTCAGGTGAATCCCTTTGTTCTGGGAGCAGGATGGATGATGGAGTCAGAGTACTGAGAGAAGCAGAATTCTGGGCTAGAATTTGAAGAGAAAGCAGCTTTGTTTTCATCTACGATGCTGCCACAAGTGGTGAGAAGGTGATTAAAGAGACTGCAACTGCTGCTTCCCTTGCTGAGTGACATTCCTTTAGAAGTGTAGCAGGTGATTTTGATATACCAGAGCAGAAATATGTAGGCCATTTCCCCCATGGCAGCCACACAAAGAAAAACACTGAAGCTTCCCTTGCTCTCCTCCCTTTCGCCCTGCCTCATTCCAACCTGCTTCCTCAAATTCATTTTCTCCACACAGATGAAGGGAGGGCCAGGCAAAGCACCCCTTTCTGGCTGGCAGGGGGGATTAAGAGGAAAGATAGGTGTCCACAAGAAAACAGAGGAACCTAGACTGATGGGAAGAGATTTCCCCTTCAATTTCATTTGTTTCTCATTTTCTCTCCCACTCCCCTCACCAGCGACATCCTCAGCCATCAACACTTTTGTGATTTAGAGTCTAGAAAATCTGTCACTTTTGTAACAACTGCTCTTTAAAAATCAAGCGCAGTGCAGCAGCTGGGACCAGCTGATTCTGGATCCCAGAGGGGTCATCCCCCAGCTCTCTTTTGTGATCCTGCATCTGGACAAGACTCATCTCCTAAATTAGCAGAAATAAGGTGACGTGAAATAGCAGCACAAAGAAACCAAAACCAAGGTATTTTCTCCCTCCAGCACCTCCCTTGCCACAAACACCCTTCTCTCCAGGTGCTTCGGGGATCTCCCATGGAAGGAGTTCCCAGCCCTCCCTTAGGTACCTGTGTCCCTGCCCCTCCTCAGTCCTCTGCCATCCCTCCCCACACACAGCTGGTATTTAATTAACCCACTGCCAGGGTTATTCCTGCTGTTTCCAGCCCCTCCTCTTCATTCCTGACCACTCTGGCCCACGATGGGATGAGCTGCAGTGGCCAAAACTCCCTGACCTGGCTGGGCTCAGCTCCCCACATGCCCAATGCTGGCTCGCAGCTACACTGAGCTGCAGATGCTGTAACACAACTTGCTCACATGTACCTAAAATTGTGAGTACAATTATCCTAAAAACAATTCTCTTCCAGATAAACAACTGCAGGAACAAAGGAGACTGAAAAAGCACAGCAGGTTAAGCAAGACTATTTATCTAAGAAAGTCAAGTGTCCAAACTTGGGTACTCAAAGCTATTAAAACCCTTCCCTTTGCTTTGCCCTCCCCCTCTATATCCAGACTTTTTCCCTTTGCAGTTCCTCTAGACAGAGCTGCAAAATTTCCGTTTTTTCCTTCCTGAAGTAGCAGCAGAAGCTGTTTAATCTCAAGAAGCAGTGTGGTGCTGCTGCTCCTCACACATGGTGTCGTCTTGCCTTGAGGTTTCAGTTTTGGCACTAGCACCCCATTAATTTGTGCATTTCACATCGCCTTTAGTTTTCCCTCCCCTCTCCAAATGCAGCAGCAGGTTCCCTCCCTGAGCTGAAGGGCTGTGACTTCAGGGGGAAGTTCTGACAGCCCTGATGGGGAACATTTCCTTCACCTTCCCCAGGCCCTGACCACACTGCATGTGTGTGTAAAACCCCAAACAGTACAGGCCTCAATTGCCTTTTTTGTTTGTCTTCTGGAAGGAAATTAGTTTCCCTGCACTTGGTATTTACTTCCAGAAAGAGCAGGTTACCTGAGGTCACTCAGCAGTATGTAAATAATACAAATATTTAACGTTTTCACAAGAAAATCAGAATTCACCATGAGGCAACCACACAGTGAGATTTGCCTTGATCTCACTGTAAGATTTAGGACCCTCATGATTTCCCATATGTCTCCCAGAGTACTACTAGAAGAAGGCTCTTTTTTTTGTCATGGAAAACTTATCTTGTTAGTGGCCACACAGACAGTCTGTATGTTTGGATTACAACCTCACCACAAGAAAATTTTTCAAGTCAAAAACTTCTTCCTTTTGGAAGTCATTAACACTCAGCTGTTCAGAAGAATTACATGATCTTCTTGGTTACCAGAGAAAATTCCTTAATTTCTTAGGGGGGTTTCTCCACCTTTTTCTCTGCCTCTTCTTTACCAAAACAATTGACCAAGCAACCAAAGCAAATGAAGGAGAGATGACAAATGCAATATCTAACCCAGGCACAGGCAGGTGTGGATTTTTAGGCGCCAGTGTCAAACTGAATTTGCCTATAAATACAGTAAAAACCTTAACCAGTTTTCCAAATGGTGGTAAACACCACAGTGAAGGCAGCGTGAGTGACAGACTCAGGGCAGGAACGAGAGTTTCCATGTCAGCAACAGAAACAAAGCAGAAGTTGATAGAACATGTGAATTTATCCACTCCTTTGAGGCCAACACATTCAAATTCAAATAGGTGGGGAAAAACGTGGAGAGAGGGAATAAAACAAACAAGTAGGGAGTACAAGGCAACAAGGACAGGAAGAATTTTCAATCCACCTAACAATTTCAATGAACATCAAATAGTGCAAGGACAGGAAGCAGTACTTATATTTCAGAAGGGGGAAAATAAATCAACACCAGAAATAGAATTGCTAGTTTGGCCTCACTATCTAAGCCATTTCAAAGCATCTGAAGACACAGAGACCAAGAGGAGACAGTAAAGCCCAGGAGAGGTTTGCCAGTTTGTGCTGCAGTAGCTTGGAGAGCGATTCACTGCAGAGAGTTTCCCCGTGTCAGGGTGCTAAGGCTTCCCTGATCCCTGTGCCAAGCTGGCAGACGTGGCACAAGCCTACAGGAGGCTCACACATCTGCAGGAGCAGCTGGAAGACAGAGTGCCAAACCCAGGATGATCTCCAGTGAAGCAAACAAACCCCCACCCCCGATGTCTTCCTTTGACAAGGCACTCAGTTCTGAAGAGGGTTAGATCATAATGTTGTCTTGTTTACTTTTGCAGGTCCACCCTACTAATAATTAAGCTTGCACTCCCTCATTCCCCCATTAAGGTGGACGAGGATGTTTGAAAGGGAGAGGATACAGCGAGCAGGGAGGTGAAAACTGGAAACAGGTTACGAAAAAGTCCTTCAGGCACAGAACCTATTGCACAGTTAAAGCCCAACATACCTCAGGAGAAACCTGAAAGAAAATGTGATGCTCAGGAAAGCAAGCTGGGAAGCAGCAACAGAAAGGAAGATTAGGTCATCACACAGGAAAGCTGAAAGACCTTGAAACGTAGGAGAGGAATGCAATAAAAAATACGTAGTGTGTGTGTGTAAGAATTAACAACTACTGCTCATACAAAGGACAGCTTATCACCAGGAGAGCACCACAGGGAGAGAGACCTTGATGCAACAAGGCACTCACAGCAGGAAGCAGCCACAGGAGAGGCAGACTGGAGACTAAAACCCCTCAGGAAAGTACTTTCAGAGACAAAAAGAAGCCATCTCCTTGCATAGTGAGAGCTCACCTGTAGGGCTGTGTGTCCCTTCAGCCACCAAGTTTAAGAACATGGATTTAATTGGAGCTACTGCTGAGAATGGGTGCATGGGAGAGACTCAGGAGCCAGGATAGCATTGTAAAAGGAGACTTAAGGAGCAACTTCTATAGGCAAGCTAAACAAAAGCTGGAAGGAAATATAATCCCTTCATAATACATTTACTGACAGCAAGCACCATGGAAGAAGAGTAAACACATTAAGAAGAAAGGATTATATTAGTGCAAAAACTAAAAAAAGCCACAGAAAAAATCTCCACAGGCCATAATTCCACCTAGGCTTGTAAAAAAACCCAGTCATTAAAGCAGCAAAGCTCTGGGATGGCTTTTGAAGCAAAATGGGGAGTTAAAAGACAACAGGAACTGTACATCATGGTCAGGGTAGTTCACCCCACCAAAAATAATCAGAAATAAACACATGTGCCTAACTAGGAATGATCCCAGTTAGGAGTGCAGCAGTGACGTTAAAGGAATGGCTTTGAAGGAATTTTACCCCTTTCCATTTGAGCATGAAGCAGAAAAACAAGAGAGACTTCTGTCATAGCCTGCTCCATCCAAACCCCCTCTGCCAAGTCCCCAGCAAGAGAATCCTCTTTTTTTTGGCTGTTTCTGTTGTGAAGTTCAAGTCCTCTGGAAACAGACTGCACTAATGGAAAGGCTGGCAGAAAAAGCTAAGACTATTTCTAATGTTTTCTTTATTAAAACAAAGCAACCAATACCACACAATGAAAACAGGCCACTTCATTCTATATATTTAGGCTCTGGCCCAAAATTGGAGTGAAGGCAACACATAAATAGAGGCTTTATCAAGGGGCAGTGTGGTGTAACCTTCAGCCACAGAGCAGCTCTGTTCCTATCACCACAGCTTTGGCCAAGCTGAGAACCAGCAGCATTCCAACCAAGTCTGCAGCACTGCACTGGGCAGCACACACCAATTTCTGTCAGAAGTTTGAGTTTGGGCAAGCTGCAGAGAAAGATTTCAATTTCACACGCAAACATTAAGAGTTTGAAGAGCAAGGGGGGAAAAGAAAACACCAAAAAAAAATCCCCTCAGAAAACCAAACACCTCTTTGGGATCTTTGGTACTACCTGAGGAATATGTACGAGACTATTACCATATAAGAGAACTCCTGAGGTGTTTAGAGAAAGGCATGCATTTAAAGAAGAAGGAAAAGTAGCTACCAGACTGCCACTCTAAGGTTATTATACCCTATAATTCAAATAAATATTCGGGTTGTACCTTAACTGAAGGAGTAAGAATGATTCAAAAAACTTTTTCCAGCAGCTGTGGACAAGATCACGGAAATGGGTTTTGGCACAGTTCAGAAGAACCCAGTGTATGAAAGCAAACCTGTTTTATTCCAATAAATTTTAAAATGTGCTTCTATTGGTTTAAGCTATTTTGAAACCACGTCAGATTTCTGTTTGCAGTGTAACAGCTCGATTAAGATGCACAAGTGGCTCAACCCAGCCCTGCCTGTCCCTTCCAGCAACATTTTAGACACTGTGCTGCAAGACACCAGTTTTTTGTGCTGTTATTTGCAGCAGCTCTCCCTGGGGTCCTGGCTTCACACATGACACAGTACATCACATTCACATCTAGCGGTGCCCTCTCCCTACAATTCCCCATCGTGGCATGGGAAACACTTGTGCCAACCCCAGACACCAACCAAGTCCAGTCTCTCCAACCCCACTGCTGGGGCAGGGACCACTGGTACTGAAATAAATAAAAAACAGAGAGAGAATAAGTACACAAACAGCTTTCCACGCTAGCAATCCCCAGCTGCCACCAGCCAGGGCGTGCCTCTAAGTTGTGTATCAGGCAGATAAGCATGCATAGTTTTCAAAAGAATCATAGTAGAGCTGCTTAGCATCTAAATCAGACGAGCAAAGCAAAATAACAAAGCAAAACTAAAAGAAAAGCATTAGGCTAATTGGATGCAGGTGCCTAAAGCTGAGCACCAGTTTAGATGTAACTAGTACTTACAGCCACTAGAACAAAAATGCAGGAGCTATCACTGCTAATAAACATATATAGGGGTTTTTTTTTTCCCTTTTAATTTATTTTTTACTGTTCCAAGAGCAACATTCTGCCTTATTATAATTTCACATGCACTAGCATGTGCAGTGGGAAGGGAAGAAAGAAATCACCTGCTCCTCACTGAATACAGGGTCCAGCAGAGTCAAGACTTCACCCTCAGGACTTTGTACCTGTTCCACTGATCCTTACTCAGCTCCCACTTAGGAAGCAAACCTGTCATCAGCCACACAAACAGCAAGAGGCAGACAAAGATGTTTGCTCGTCCCAGAAGAGAAATTTCTTTCTTCTCTATGAAGACCCCACTGCACATTTCAGCAATAGGACTGGGAACCACCATCAGGGCTGCTCCATGAGCTCATTGAGGGCGTAGCTATAAACTTGGCATAACCCTGTTATTGGTTATTGTGCATTTGGTGGAAGCCCTGGAGCACGTTCTGCTCATGACTTGCAAAAGAAGTGAATCAATGCAGAGAGTTTGCACAGGTTCATTAGAGAGGCAGCCTCTTACCTGTCTCGACAAACACAGGTCAAGGGTACAAATCCATTGACAAATAAAACTGCCACTGATGCTAATAAAACATTTCCTGACCCAAAGTACACTGAAAGGCAACAAATCCAAAGTTTACCTTCTCTCCAGCTGACTTTACAACACTAGTAACTTCTTTAACTGCCAGCTCAAGTGGTTCTGCTGGGTCATCTTCCTCAAACGTGAGCAACTGAGAATCCTAATAAACAAGAAAAAAAAGAAGCATCATTAGGTGACAAATGCATCACTTGAAGACAAGTGATAAAAATGCACTGCCATTCAAGTTCCTGGAATTGCAAATGTATGTCAAAACTTCCATGTATTAATTGCATGACACCTCACTACATAATACAGGGTCGAGCCTGAAAACATATACTTAGGACATAACTATGGGCCTAATCATAACTCATCTTTCCCTGTAGTAGAATATCAAGGTACACAGTGCAGAGCCAAGTCCATGAACAGCAACAGGGTTCAGTGAAACTGCTGTTCTTCAGCAAAGATTTATCAGTGCTGTAGTTTGAAAAGATCTGTTTGGTTTGGCCCAATAATACGGCTGCAGTAGGCCAGGCCAAAACTAAGAAACCCCAAATATCATCTTGCAGAGGTGAGGAAAGAAGCCTTCCCCTGCCCAGCCCTCCTCATCAGTGAGGGCAGACAGTGATGACAGCCACTCAGTCTTCACACAGACAGCAAGGAAAAGGCAGCCTTTGGGCACTGAGGTCATACTTTCAGAAGCATCAGCACTGCATTCTCCACCTGCTACCCACACTGAGCACTCAGCCCCGCTTCCCTCATCACCCAAGGTTGTTTTGCACGCAGGAATTTCATTAGCTTCGTGCTGCTGACATTGTTTTGGGAGGCTGACAGCGGGAGCAACGCCACGCCGCAGTGCCAGGCACTGAACTCCTGTCTCCAGCTGCTCACCCAGGCAGGGAGGGTGTGCATGTCCCTGTCCAAGGGGCTTTGCCCTCTGGCCAGGGACGGGAAGCTGCCACTTGTGTCTGGTTACTTTCAGTTCCCAGCACCTGTGCTCAAGCTGTCTGGACCCTTCTCCCCCACAAGTGCAGGGCAAACCTTCATTTCTTAGCACAACCCACTCTTTTCTCCACTGCAGCATGCAATTTGAAAGGGCAGACAAAATATTTTTTTTCCACTGCCCAACTTACAATGATGTTTGGAAAGTGCTCATTTTAATTTCTTATCTTTCACACACACATGTTGCCCCACTCTTCCTTCTTCCCCAGCCTGCTCCCTGACACGTAAGAAGGAACCTCTTAGGTCTAAGAGGCACACAAGTTCAGAGACCTGGGGACATGCCACTTCCTAGACAGTTTATCCACAGCATTTTGCACTGACATGACAAGGGTTCAGTCCTCAGGACAAGGAAATCAGCTTGCCACAGCCTCACCTAACCTCCTCACCACTTAGACCCGGGCATACCATTACACACAAACGAGCAGGATGCCACACTGCCCCTTTATCAGGAAGGGCAGGTTGGGATGGGAAGGAATGCCACGTTTCGTGCATCCTCCCTGACCCGGGTTACAGCAGACTGACCAAACTCTGAGCATCCCACCCACCATCCAGCGGGCCCGGAGGACACCAGCCCTCGGAGTTACACCGCACACACGCGGGTTCAGCAGGGCCTGAGGCATCACGGGGGAAGCCCAGCTCTGGGAATTATTTGCCGAAGGACGGGCCGCAGGCCCAGGCCAGGAAGTTTCCATTGTTTCCTCCTCCCCACACCCGAACAATGTTATCGGCAGAGCGAACCCCTGCCAGGGGCTGCGGGGGTCGGGGTTTTCCTTCCTCCCCATCCTTCCCTGCTCCCACGCGTGCGCCCACTCCGTGCCTCTGGCCAGCTCCCTCCTGCAAATGCCTGCCAGGCAGCCACCAAACACACACGTGTAAATACACAAACACACACATGGAGGAGCAGGAACACACCCGGTACATCCCTGCAGCAAGTCCCGGCGTCCCTACAGGGAGCGCCCGGAGCCGCGTCCCGGCGCGATGCTGCACGGCCGGGAGGCGCCGGCCCCATCCCGGCGGGCGCGGGGGAGCCGCTGCCGGGCATCCCCCGTCCCTTCCCTCCCTCCCTAACGCCGCCCATCCATCACCTGCATGCCGGCACTCACCGCCCGCTCTGCCGCCTCGGCTCGGAGCGCCGCCACCCAGGCCCGCCGCCACTGCCGCCTCCA
>VZRF01010668.1:5765-30062 GCA_013396875.1 Vireo altiloquus | reverse complement strand
GATGGAGTCTCGGCCACGCGGTCGCGGCAGGGGAGGGCCTGCTGGCCCCGCCGGCTCCGTGCGGGGTCTTGGCGACTTCAGATCATCTCGGTTACACACTGCATGCAGAGCTGGGACAGCTCTCCTCTGGCGGGGAGGGCTGGCCTTGCGCCGCCATCGCACCGAGAAGTTGAGGGCAGGCCTGGCTGGGGCCCAGGCCTGGATCAGGGCCCTCCACCTCTGGGCCACCCCTTGGCCTTTTAGGCCAGAACAAAGAGAAACTTCCTGCACTTGCCTTCCTTTAAATATGTGATCACAGAGGTGTTACCAGCCCTCTCATTGGGTTAGCAACTTATCCATCAACCAAGTTTTCAGCCTACGACAGGACTCAGTCAGTCTTAATGACCTGAAAGGCTTTCAAAATGATTGTAAAATTGTGTGTGATGGAGAACTTCTCACATTTCATTTTAACATCAGTCAAGATGCATGTTTTTTCTAGATGTCCTATAGAGGGATTCAGTTAACCCTTTTAGTTGAGACCGTGTGGGAAGCTCTAAGCTTGAATTTAGGAATTAGAAGAAGAGTTTTGTGGGATTCTGGGCCAGTTGATGAGCTACTTTAGTGGTTCTTACAGATTACTAGTGCACTGGTGAGACCTGAAGTACAGTTTCAAGTTCTGGGCCCCTCACTACAAGAAGGACTTTAAGGTGCTGGGACATATCCAGAGAAGGGCAACAGAGCTGATGAAGGATCTGGAGCACAAATCTGCTGAGAAGCAGCTATGGAAGTTGGACTTGTCTAGCATGGAGAAAAACAGGCTCAAGAAGACTGTACTTTTCTTTAAAACTACCTGAAAGGAGGTTGTAGGCAAATAGGAGTCAGTCTCTTCTCCCAGGTAACAAGTGACAGGACAACAGGAAATGGCCTCAAGCTGTATCAGAGGATGTTCACATTTGACATCAGGAAGAATTTCTTCACAGAAGAGATTGTCAAGCACTGGAGCAGGATGCCCAGGGAAGTGGTGAACTCACTATCCCTGAAAGTGCTCAAGAAACAACTGGATGTGGTACTTTGTGCTCAGGTTTAGTTGACAAGGTGGTGATTGGTCAAAGGTTGGACTCAATGATCTTGGAGGTGTTTTCCAACCTTAATGATTCTGTGTTTTACCCAGTAGCCATAGCTGTGCACTGTAGTCTTCAGGAGCAGTGAGCCCTTCAGTTAAGCAAGTTTTTCTTACTCTTTTTGCTTTTTTTCTGCCAGCTTTGATCTGTGATGAGTATCATTTAATCTGGTAGATAGCAGATGGCAGCTAACCTCTGTCTAGCTTGGATTTACTATCTCTTCCAGTATGTAACTGAGTTGTCATGGACTTATCTATGTTTCTCCTTTTGACTAATGAGCACAATGGAAGCTGCTTTCACCTTAGAGAGATTTTTGCTTCAAGATTTTCTTTCCCAGCAGTGTATCTTTGTTTTTTTTTCTGGCATGGCTGTGAAAAAGCCAAAGTAAGAAGATTGGATTATGTTCTATATTTCACAAAATAGGAAAACTTAATCTTGTTCTGGTGATGATGATATTTTTGTTCAGTGTGGTCAAGTCACATCTATGTGTCTGTCGTCTTTTATTCCTCACTGAGCATTCTTTCCTTTTCTTTGCAGCCTCACTGCATATTTTGGTCTGCTAGAGGTCTGCAAGATGAAGCCAGGAGAGACAGTGCTGGTTAATGCTGCAGCCGGAGCAGTGGGCTCTGTGGTGGGGCAGCTCGCTAAAATTGGGGTGAGTGGCTTGAGCTGCTCATACTTGCTGCTTAGAAGAGTTAGCTATGAAACAAGGCAACAAGGCCATGAATGATCAGTAGGACAAGCATCCCTGAAGGCATGCCTAAACTCGGGTCTTGAGATGGAAAAGCTCCCGAAGACATAGCAAATCTACTTGAATGTTTCAGAAGCTAACAGCCTGACTTTAAGGGTGAGCCCTTCACCCAGCACTCTCTGAGTGTCAGCATGTATTGTCAGAGGATGTTTATAAATGTTTTTCTCCTTTCTTTGCAGGGTTGCAAAGTGGTTGGCTGTGCTGGTTCAGATGACAAGGTTGCCTATCTGAAAAAATTAGGCTTTGATGAAGCCTTTAATTACAAGACTGTTAAATCTCTGGATGAAGCACTGCGTAAAGCCTCTCCTGATGGCTATGACTGTTTCTTTGACAATGTAAGTTCAGAGAGAAGGCCTTGCCTTGAGGAGCTGTCATTTTCTTTAAACTATAGGAGGAACTCAATATTGTATACATCTAATTAAAGTCTACACCAGGACCTCAATATGGAGATCAATTTAATCAAACAATGATCCCTCTCGGAGCTTACTGCTTTTCTGTTCCCTTCCCACACATATTTCTGCAGCTGGCTTGGGCACAGAAAGAACAAAACCCAAAAGACAAAACTGGATTGTTGGCAGTGTTTGTGAATGGAGAGGGGGAAGTTTTACTTCACTCTCTGAAAAGCATGGTACATTTTTGGGGAGGTGATGGTCACAATAACATTTAACTGATCCAGTCCATTCCTGACCTCACCTTGGACCTCAGGCAGTTCACTGCCATTGCTGGAAGGGGAGTGAGTGTGGATGGCTCCACATTATGTGGTCATGGGGGCTGTGTTGGCACCTGTAAACAAAACAGTAGCAAGGTCCACTTGCAAAACTACTGGAGCAGCCCTCAGAAGATTTCTGACATCTCTCAAATATAGCTGGAATTAATGGGGACTGTGTACTCTTATTGATTAGTGTTTCAATGTATATGAGCATCTTGTTTTGAAGGCTAAGAAAGTTTAACAGTCTGGATGCAGTTAAACCATGTCAGTTCACTTTCAAGCCAGAGAACCACCCCTGGCTCTTTTTATTTCCTAGTACAGCTAACATATGCATTATACCTGATAATACAATAATTGGTCACAAGGGCATTAGCTTATATACTGGCCTTAAATTCCCTGGCTAGCTACCCAGTAGCTAGCTACCCAGTTTAAAAGAAGCCATCATCACCTCTTTAGCATTTCTTTCCTGCAGCAGTGTGTCTGCCAGTCGAGGGACGAAAGTCATGAGGTTCTGCCTTTCTTGGCAATTGAAAAGTATGTTTGGTGTCAGGGCAAAATGCTTGTCTCTGTGGCAGGAGCTCCTGCCACTTTGTATTAGCCTTCCGAATTTCATGTCCTGTGCTCCTTTACTAGTTCGAAGACAAACCAGTGGGAGACGCCAAGTCAGAATAACAGTTTAATAGGAAAAGTAAAAATAAAGACAGAAAACACTGGTTTAAACTGCCAGAGTCAGGATACAACCTGACACCCTGTTATTCAGGGTAACGGTAGCAGTTCGATAAAATGGTGGCTGCAGTCCTCCTGAAGTGATGGATGTGGTTCTGTTGAAGCGGTAGAAGGGCCTGGGCTTCCTTGGAAGGTCCAGTGGTGGCCATGTGTAAATCTTGTCCTCTGGGAATCCAGTGGGAAAGGCTGTTTGTAGTGTTCCAAATCTCCGAGTATATACAGATGGGAACGCTCAGTTCCTCCTCCTGGGTGGAGCATCTCACAATGGGATGGTGAGTCATTCGACAAGGCATTGATGGGCCCATTAACAGGAGGTAGGAGGCAAGGAACACTGCCCCACCTGGTTTCAACAGCTCATAAAGATGGTAATAGAATACACTGCAAACCAGGACAGGTCATAAATAGGTTTTATGGCCATGTCCATTCCCTTCATTCTCACTTCCAACTTTTGTGCAGAGCTCCCCACAGCAGTAAATTTTCTTAGGATTTTAAAAGCTTCTTTTCACATCACAGTCCTGTTTTGGAGATGAGAACCATTAAGTAAAAACTTTACATCACTATGGGGTGAAAATGTAGAAGTGGAGACTGGTGTGTGGGAAAAGCAGAGGTGGTGCTGCTTCTTAGCACCCCATGGGGATGAGGGACATGCCCTTAGGAGGAGGGATCTATGTGCCACTCCTGTCTGATGCTTCCAAACCAAGCTTCATGAAGCAGATTTGGAATTAAAGCTGATTCCCTACCTTCATGACTAATTTTTGGAAGAGTGAGATCGAGTCCTCATAGCACTGTGTAAATGCAAAGGTTTCTGCACCCACCAAGTCTTTGGGGTAGTGGAAGTTGCGTCCTCAAGACTGCACCTATTGGCGCAACAATGCCATGTTAGTAGATTTGACAGTCAATGCTAAACACTGGATTGTCTCTAATGCTGCACATGCTCTGGTTCTTGTAGGTGGGCGGAGAATTTGCCAGTGTTGCTATCAACCAGATGAAGAAATATGGAAGGATTGCAGTCTGTGGAGCCATCTCTCTGTACAATGACTCTGTGCCTCAGAAAGGTAAGGGCCTGCTTTATTGTGTGTAAATTGATTTTCTCTTTGGTGATGGCAGAAAGACATAATGGGACTCTATTGTTTACTTCTCTGTGCCATTTAAGTGTATATATGTGTGTACATTTGGGTAACTAGCTGCTGCTGTGGGACACTGGGACCACACTTTTTGTTCATCCTCCTTTGTGCACATTCTCTGGTGATCATCAGCTGATTAGAAATGAAGGAGTGGTTAAAATACTTAAAACAGGACTCCACAGGGCCCTAAGCTGATACAGATCAGCAGAAGGCAGGTGTGGTGTCATGATGCCATTTGTACAGTAGTACATACTTAGATGAGTTAATGGTTTAACTCAGGTTTTCCCTCAGGTTTTTGGATGATGCAGGCTTAAGGTTTTTGGTTTTTTTTCTCATAAGATTTCAGTTACTAATGAAACTGCTGAGAAATGTGGCTGTGATGAATGAATCCATAAGCTGAAATTTTAGCAGCATAGTATTGGATATTTATTAGTAGAGCAAAGGCAAACACAGCGCTGGATGCTTAGCAATATTGCCGGAGCCGCGATTCCATTCATTTTACTGTGAACTTAAGTACTTCTCAAAGTGTTACATATTTACTGAGCCCAGAAGATAGTTTATACTTAACTCCCTGCCTCCCCGATCTCTGCGCCCTTCTGCCAACACGCCGCCGCCTCCGTTTCTCCCTCCATTTCTCTGGACTATCTCAGGATTGAGGGCAGACATCTTCTTCTATTGTCTATTCAGTCTCCACCTAATTTGTAGTTCGGCAATTTCTTTAGGGCGGTGTGAGTTCTGATGAGATAACAGACTTCTTGGGATGCATGTGATTTATCTTTGTTTCTTTAAGATCTCCATCTGTGAGAGATGGCTCTGGCTCTGTGTTTCATTAACTTAAAAGACATTTATTATTGTGTATTTATTACTACGCTTCCCAACATATTACAACTATTTTGAAGCTACCATTCGCTCTAATTTTGTTTCTACTTGACTATGTTTTAACACTATTTCTACATAGTACATTATCACTTGTAAATGTTAAATTCATATATGAGAAAGCCAACATTTATTATTCACTCATTTATCATTTATGAATGAATATTAATTTTCAAAAGCATTAGATTTCCCATAGAAGAAATGGGAGGACTGTATTCTCTTTAGAAGCTGACCGGCTTTGGAGTCTCAGGCCACTTTAAAAAAATGGAACAGGCTTTTGGGAATGAGGAGACTATCACATATTTTTATGATTGAGGAAACTGTTTTATAGAGTTTATAACTTAAATTTTGAGAGTTAGAGAGAGTGTGAGAGCCTGGCAAAGTATCAAACAAGGTGTTAAAACAGTATTTTTGAGATTCAGGTGAAGTCCCTCAGGTGAAGCTGAGGCCACTTTACTTCTGAATAAAACAGTTTTCAGAAATGTTTAGCCCCATATCTTTATGAATCAGGCCTTTGTTTCCTTAGGTGGCTGTCTATCCATGAATTTTTGGTCTTTTGTGCTGGAAATTCTGTTTGGAAAAAATATCTGTTGCTTCTGGCTAGAACAAAGTGATTCGGTGGTCTTTATTGGCTAAAAGCTCACTTTATGCATTGGGACTTACTCTGAACAAAACTGATATTGCCGGTGGCTTGCTGGTTCCTTTCTTTTTCAGGGCCTTATATGCAGATTCCAATGATCTTCAAAGAGCTTCAAATGGAAGGGTTTATTGTGAGCCGATGGAACAACCGCCGAGAGGAAGGTGTGAAGGCTCTGCTAAAGTGGGTCATGGAGGTAAGGAAGGAAGGAAGGGGCAGTTGTCAGTACGGTGTGCTCACTCTGCAGATTCCCTCTTTGCAAAATCTCTTGTCGTAGCTGTTTAGGTGAGATCCCAGCATGACACTATCCTTCTCCCTGATCGTTGAGATTCTTGGGGACACTTAAACATAGTAAATATGCCTGATCCCTTCTATTTTGTTGAGACATGTGATATTAGCTTGTAGACTCAGATATATTCCAGAATACATGTAGGCTTTGAAGAAGCATGCTTCTAGAATAATTCAAAAAACTTATCTGGTAATGAAGATTTTAATATTTAGAGTAATTCCTGTATTTATTTCTCATTCAGTTATTTGTAGTATGGGCAAGAATTAATGTTTTTGTAGTATTGGGAGGTGGGTTTTAAAGGGACTTAATAGGGAATTTCTTATATTTTTTTTTTAGGTGGAGGCTGAGTTAGTAGCCTAGTTGGTTCATGGCTGTGACAAGTTTGTTAGCATGAACAATAAAGGCAAAGAGGCTCTAGCTTTTACAAACTGAGGATTTGGGATGGGTCAGGTTTTGATCATTGGATTTGCAATTCCATACTTCTGTATGGGTAGAGACAGGCCTGACTTTGGGAAAATGATCCCCTACCTGTCAATTGTTTGGGGACCAGGTAGTAATAAATCTGTCCTGGTATGTTTTTACAGCAGTGACTTTTCTTCCCATTATGACCCCTCGTAAAAGGTTTTACAACAAAAGCAGATCCTCACAAGTGCCCACCTGGTTTTGTAGTTATCCTTGTGCGTGCCAGCTTGCATGTTTCAAATAAAACACATATGCTGGAGAAAATTTTGCTGCAATTTATTCAGTTTTGGTGGATGAAAATTCAGCAATTTCCTTTCTTACTTTTGACAGGGAAAAGTGAAGTACCATGAACAAGTCACTGAAGGATTTGAGAACATGCCAATGGCTTTTATTGGAATGTTAAAGGGAGAAAATATTGGAAAAGCTGTTGTAAAAGTGTGAAGGTCAGATATTCCTGGGAGACTGGTGCAGGAGAATGTGATTCTGTTAAATGCTTTTAATTCACTTGCCAAATCATACAGTCAGTATATTTCAGTCACTTTGCTGGATGTTTGGTGATGGTAACTTCTGTTAATAATTTGGCTAATGAGTCTTAAGTATATTTTAATTGCTTTGCTCTTGAAAAAATCAAGAGTTGCTTCCCAGAGCTACACAAAACAAAGTGCCTTAAAATTGCTGAAAATCAGAATTGTAACAGATTTGATAGCAGCTTGAACCTTTCTATAAGCAAGCTTGTAGAAAGGAAAATCAATTTGAAAAGCTTTGCTATCTGATGGCACATTTAATGTTTACCCATTGACTTGGCCCAGAACTTTGCAAGGGGGATTTTTTTAACCACTATCAAGGAATGAAGAACAAGCTAACCTAACAACACTTGGGGATTTCAGCTTCCTCTCTAGCTGGCTTTTATTTTTTTATTTTTTTTAATTAAACAATGTAGCTATTCTGAGAATATGGAAAGATAAATCTCTTAATGTATACTTTGCTTGTGTTATAGTTCTGTTTGTGGAACACTGTCTCTTTAACTTCCTTGTGGTTAACACAGAGGAGCTAAAATATTACAAGCACATGTTTATCCCAGCAGATGTCAGTACAGGTGATATGGATAGATCACTAATTTCCTTTAGAAACTTGTCATTGGTTTCCAAGCTTGGAGCTGACCTTGCCATAGAGTTCACCCTGGCTCTCCTGGGAAAGTGAGATCAGTATGATGGCCCTAGCTGTGTTAAACTGGTGTCCAGCACACACAATGTGCCAAGCAAAGGAGACACACTGATTAGCAACACAAAATATCTTAGATGTTCTGAAAAAGACAGAACAAGAATATCTTACTATGGGATACAGGCAGGTATTGAAGATGATGGTGATCCATTTTCAGTCACTGTGGAGGACTTGGTTAGTTTTAAGGTTTCATTATTGATCCCTGAAGAGGGATCCTAAGCAGCCTTAATATTTTTGCAGAGACAGGATTAGATGCTCTGTCAACAAAAAGAGATCACTTATTTAAGACACAAATTGACAATACTTGCTGAGTGAACTTAACAAAACACACCCTGAAATGCAGGTCAGCTGGCCACTGGGGAAATGAAATAATGCATCTTGTTTCTGGTAGCTTTATAGTGTTTTCTGAGGAGAATGAATTGCTAACTTGTGTTAGCTCCAGTGCTGTTGTTTTACAGTGGCCACTGAGGAAAATCTGTGGACTGATACCACTGCATATCATGTAAAGTGGTAAACTGAAAAAGGGAATTTGTTGTCAGTAGGCTTCAGATCCACTGAGTAGAGGTCTGCTCTTGTGTGGTGGCGTTTTGTTGTGGAATTTTCAGAGGGCTTGCAAATCCTAAAATACTGAATTGTTTTAAGTCCAGTGAATAACGATCTCTTGTTTCAAGTAAAGTAGTGATTGGGAAATGAGCTAAGAATAGCCACATGGAGGTCCTGTCCCTTGGTCAGAGTTGCAGAAAGATTTGTCAGTTAGAATAATCCTGGCTCAGCCTGCTTCCTCCTAAAATACTGATCCGTACATTCCCCTTGCTGTGTATAGATTTTATGCTTCATAAATTGCAGTTGATTTTGCAAGGCTGTTTTAACCATGAAAATACAATTTTTATGGGTAAAACCAACACCATACCACACACCTCTGAGCCTCTGAACTTCTCTGTGGAACATAGCTATTTCCTCCTGAAAATTCGAGTTTTCTGTTGTCGGTGTATGAATGCGAGACTCATAAGCTGAGAGCAAAATGAATCTGTTTATTGCAGAGCTAAGACAGTACTTACACACTTAGTGTGAGAATCTCTGCAAAGTCCTTCACACACAACCCAGGCCTGTAATAAATCCGTCAGCCTGACAGTTTGTTGGTTTCCTCAAGGTTTGCAGACTTCGAAGAAACAGGATGCCTTTCCTGTTCTCAGATAAGTGTGTAATCTACTTTCTTATGTGCTTCCCAGGAATTTTCTGCAGTGTCAGGCTTGTTTCTTTCTCACATTCTGTTACATGTCAGGACCACTGCCACCACATGAACAATGACAATTATATCCCTCATTGTCTGGCACTGTCTGGAGATCTTGCAGTAGTTTCTTACTGTAAGCTTTGTTGCCCTCAAAGTTCTAAGATTTGGATTACCTGGATTTTTCCACATGTTGAAAATAAAAAGGAAATATTAAAAATTTTGGGTTTTTTTCCTTGTGGCAGTGACACAAGGTCGGATGAAAGTCTCTTGGTTTCCCCCTGCTAGTGAAGAAAGCTAATCCTGTGAGTACAAGCAGGGTAATGAAGTTGAACAAGGTGCCAATGCCCAGCCTAGAACAAAGATGCAGCAATGTGTTGCTAGGAGAGGCTTTCCTGCCAGTACATGGCTCTGTGTGTTTTTAAGGGCAGAGTATGGGTACCACACAGGCAGTCCAGCTTGTCCTCTGACAGCTGCACAGGGCTGGTGAGTGGCAAATGCTGTCTGCCAGGCACCCCCTCCTCTAACATTATCACTCTGCAGCTGAGCTTAAAGGCTTTCTGGGAAAGGGTGATCTCCTGGTGGTCCCACTAGCTGTCAGAAGGTGTATAAGGGCTTGGTCCTCCTTAGCACTACAGCAGTTCTCCATTGCATGTGTCTGCAAAGGTGTGTCAGCTTTGCCCAGAATGCAGGGGCCGTTCTTCAATCACCTTGCAGCCATGGCTGTGCTGATAATCATCTCTCATCTTTCTGTCCTGCTTTTCTCCAGTCCACATGGCCATGTTTGTGCCACTACATAAGTTACACTTCACAAGTAAGGTGGCAGTGGGATTCTTGAGACTTTATTATCCCAGTTAATGGAGGATGTAATATATGAGAGCAAGAGGAAGAGTTTATTTAATCTTAAATGTAAACAGCTGCAGGCTTCATCATTTGTTGTCTAAATAGATCTTCATTTATACATACCATTATTTCTAGAGTAGTGGTTTAACTGCTTAACACCTTATGGCTTGCCTGTGCAAAATGAAGCGGTCTCCAGACTAGAGTTGTTCCAGGCTAATAAATATGCAACTTCTGTGTCCTGTTCCTAAGCAATGTCAGGCTGGTGCTGGTGGCAATAACTTGTCTCGGGACACAGTGGGTACTCTCCTTGAGGAGTTCACCATGGCCTGCCACACCAAAGGTGGCCTCAGGAAGCACTGGGAATTGTTGCAGAAGGCTGTGGGTTGTTGAAATTGGGGAGCTATGCCTGGAATGCATTGCTGCCTAATGAGCTTCTCTCATGGTCCCCCCAGGGTCGGTGCCTGCAGGAGGGTTCCTGAGACACCATTGCCCAGCCACAGAATCCATTCTTACATGAGATCTATTCCCCAGCTGGAATAAAAGCTGGATCAAATCCAACCTTAAACCTGCCACCACCTCTGCCTGTACTGAAGCAAGCCAGCCATACCTCATATTCTTTGCTTTTATCTTGCTCCCATGACCCCTTTAATTGCTCATCTCACACCATCGGCTCCAGACTGGTTAGCTTGCTGCTGGCCATTATCACAGTGCAGGGAGATGTCACCTGTCCCTATCCTCAGCCCATCATCACTAGCTCAGTGTGGGCTCAGCCTTCTAGGAAGCTGAAAGCCTTTGGAGCAATCCTGATAAAGCGGTGCTAAAACCACTGTGTTTCCCTTATCAGCAGGCTTCACAGCTGTGAGTACTGTTCATGGTGTGGGTCCTTGCTCTCCCCCAGGTGCCCCTCTCAGAGAACCTAGAAACAAAGAAAGGTGAAATACCAGACCTCATTGTCTCCCTGAGCAAATGTGGTCTTATTTAAGTAGAGGGGAGAACCCAACTCTGGTCTAAAATTCTTCCTTCTATGCCTTTGGACCTAATGCCTGGCTTCATCACCCCCTAGTGTCTGTTTATACCTCTGTCACATCCATGACAAGTGCTCCAATTCCTGTAAGCCAGGTAGATGGTGCCACCAGGGTAGAAGGAGCCCACCTTCCCCCATGCATTCCCCTCTAGCCCATTACTTGGAGGTACTACTATCACCCCAGCACTGCCAGAGACATACAAGCACAAGGCATTCCCAGAGCCTGTCTGTGTATACACACCTGTATAAAACCCCCAGACCAGCTGTGGCCACCTTGTGGCAATCTGCATGTCACAAGCTTGTGTTTGTCAGCTGCAGGTAGAGAGAGGACTTCATGCAGCTCCCATGCCTTCCTCACCTTGTCTGTCTACCAGCCTGGACCATCTCAGCTTCCTCTCTTCAGAGGAGGAAAAATGCATTTCAGGTGGATGTCCTTCCCCAACATCTCAAGATTTTTACAAGTTTCTTAGACTCATCTAGTTCATCCTTATCAAGGTTTTGGTACTGGGGAGGCTGCAGGGGTGGCTTCTGGTGAGGACAAGAAGCTGCCACTATGTCAGATAGAGCCAGTGTCAGCCAACTCCAAAAGGGACTTAACCAATGGCCAAAGCCAAGCCGTCTTTATTTAAACTCAATACCCGAGTTTAAATAAAAGCGCTAAGCTATAGCGGCACGGAGAAAGGAACAAGAGCACATGAGAAAAAGCATCTTGTAAGACACCAGGTCAGACTCTCCCACCCCTCACCAAGGGTCAGGGACCAGCACAACAGCGTTAATCCAGCAAGGATTTCAACAGCATGCTCCTCCAGCCAGTTCCTTGGCTAGCTGAAAGTTGCATGTCAATAGAGCTCAACACAGAGGAGCTGATATGCCAGTTTGTTGGCATTGGTAAAACAATAGAAGTAATTTTTTAGCTTGGTAGATTCAGCTGGTTTTGAACAGTTAAGAAATTAAACATTAAAATTATTACCAATACTATTACTGGAATCATTCCAGAGGGGAATCAAAGTCTAACTTCATTCAGGTCAAGGAAAGAATGGAAAGCAGATGGCTAACAAGATTGCTGCAAGAGATTGAAGAGACATGTGGGAGGTTAAGCACCCCACATGCATGACATACAGTTCCCCAAGTGCACAACAGCCCTTTCAGAACCCCTGGATGGAAGTAAGGAGTGTCACTATTCCACTGCAGTTTGATCATGCACGGTTCTCTTGTACACTCACTGTGACCCCTTGTCCCTTCCTTTCATTTTAGTTAGTCCTCTCTCATTAAGCCTAATTATTCTACGTGTTTTAATTGCTGTACTCAAGGAAGTACTTCTCTTCCTGTTGGCCAGCCCATTATAAGGAGGCTATGTAACAGACCTGCAGACAAAAACATCTTGCTTTTCTTGTTTGACAGCAAGGCATAGAGCCCAGCTATTTCATAGCCAAATGACACAGACTGCAGTCACTGCCTGAGGGGAGAACTTCTTGAAACCCTTATTTCCAGAAGAAACCTTTCTATGTTTTTTCTCTGCCATATACATGAAGTTTACCAAACATTCAAGTCAGCTGGCCATCTACCACTTCTCTCTTAAAAGTATGTTTTCAGATCACTGACTCGAAGCTGCCAATTCTGTTCACGGAAGCAGCAGACCACAGAGTTTAATGAAAGAGTGAATGCTGTGCTACTGCATGGCACATATCAATACTGGCCTCACACGTTCACACAAAAAACAAGCAAAAATAGGTACCCACTGAGCTCTCTATGAAGTATCATTACTTAATACCCACGTGGGAGGGCATATGGCTAAAGCCCTAGGCTTTAGCAAGGATATTCATGCCCATTCCATTTAGAACAAAATGTTTTTATGCTATACCTAGACTTGTTAAAGACTGAAACACCCTGTCTGTGCCTGTTAAAAGACTCAAGCCAGTTCCCATCCTGAACTAGGGTTCTCTTCTCCCAGCAGGGGCACTTTTCTCTAGGAACGGAGACTCCTTACACATAACCAGAACAAAACATAGGCTTTGCTTTCCGTCACCTGTAATGACAAGGACCAACTACAAACAGTCAGATTCTGGTATAACTGTGCATTTCAGGAACACATGTTGTTTCCCTTAAATCGGAAGTTTACCTAACATGGAGATCCTCACTGCGTATTTCTCAAAGAGCCAAGCCTTAAAGCCAATCTTTCAAATTAGGCTATGTAAGTTATTTTCACCACAGTATGCCTATATACCAGAGTCCTTGGGAGGGGAAGATACTGTGGCACAGGTAGCTGTACTCACTGTCCTTTTAAGAACTGCTTTGCACCCCTTGCTTCAGCACAAGAGGTATTCCAGCTATTCTGGTCTTCCCAATCCTGACTTGAATTTCCAGTTACTATAACCTGGATTGTCCAAGGCTACTGCAGACTACCTAAAAAAGTAAACTAAGTGCTAAGTCAAACTCAACACACAAGCAGCAATGCACCACTGACTGCACCTTTCCCCTGGTGCAGCAGGCAATAACCTGGTCTGGCCTCACCTCAGCAGAAATACTGTATGTTGCAGCACACTTTAATATTATTTCTCAAGGATGAAGTGGGATGCCACAGGCTCTTACTGACCTTCATCTGGAACTTCCAGCAGGAATTTTTTAAACCTTTCTTACTCACAGTTACTACCCAGAAGTAGGCCACACAGAAACTGCTTTCAAAAGCAATGCTTGTTTGCAGATGGTGTGGTGTTAATAATGCATTCTTGCTACAGCTTAATTTTATTCTCTCCTCATGAGTCTGTCCATGGCACCACTTGGGGTAGTGGTTTCATGTTTACCTTTGAACAGTTCAAACACACAGCTGCACTTCTTTTAGTCAAACAGCCAGAGCTACATAGAATATATTTCCCATGTTCTTCTCATTGCATAATCACAACTCAGAACTTACATCCAAGAAGAACCTTGATGGCTCATCCTCAAATAAAGGGTGTGGCCACTTCTTGGACTAGAAAAATCTTGTTTCAAATTTGGAACATATACATTAAGCTGTTCAAGGCCCTCAGTCCTCCAGAGCCATGAAGAAATTCATGCATGCTTGTGAAGTGAGTGTAAGGCTGAGTCATGGGTGAGTTCCCTACCACAAAGACAAGAGGCTCACTCATTCCACATTGTCTGCATATGCAGCAGGAAGTCTAACTTTTCCATGAGTGATACTCAGTGAGCAGCACAGCTCACTAAGCTGTACCCACTGCAAGGTACAGCCCTACTCCCTTCTTTACTGAGTTCTTGTACAGAACAAAGCCAGCAAGGAAGCCATTTTGATATAGTGGAAAAAACACTGTTTTCCTTGGTAACAGTGCCAAGAGTAGGTGAATGGCAGGTCTAAAAATGCTGGCAGGTCAGCATTCATCTAGACAGTCTGATTCAGGATTGGAGGATCACAAAGCCCAGTTTACTGTCCAACACAGTGTCAAGTATGTTTTAAGAGTGCAGCAGTACAATCAAGTCAAAATTACAAGAGTATATAAATATAAATTCTTTTGACCTTAAGACATTACAAGTTTTACTTCTTCAGTCATTTGTTCCGGACTATTGCCTAGGAACAAAGCAGCCCATCTGAGACTAAATACACTTGGTTGCTAATAGAATCAGAAGGTACACATACCAATGAGAAGGCAGAAGTGAAAAGGCAAAAAGGCAGCAAGTCCAAGTCCTGCCTTGCTTTTCCATGGCAGGATTGGTTTTATGCTCTGGAAGGACAAGTCAGCTTTGAAGTCTAAAATGCAGTTTGAAACATTTAAAAAGTCTTTTAACTAAAAAGATGTAATGAAAGAAAGAACTATTCCACCCAGTGACCACCCTCTTTTCTCCAACTCTCCTTTCTGTATTTGTAAACCAGATTATAGCCTGGTGACTACCATCTGAGTAAGGTGGCAGCAGACTTCTCCTAAAGCAACTGCCACAGCTATCCCATGCCAACAATAGACGAGATTCCCTTTGACGAGTCTTTGTATCCAGACAGTGCTCCTTTAACACAGCAAAATCTGACACCAACCTGACAAAACTCTTAACATTTTTGTTAAAACACACAGCAATATCCAAAAGTGAAGAGTTTATGTTTTATTCTCCTCATATACATGGACCAAGAAGATAGTTTGCATCACTTAATCTAGCTAGCTTGTTTAGTTGTTTGGTTTTTTTAAAGTAGAAAAGTTACAGGCTGTAATTTAGCCAAAGCAGTCATGCCGCAATGTCTTCATGGCTGGAGATTAGACTAGACTTTTAATGGTCTCTTCCAGCTTCTCTTTATTGGCCCCAGAGAATTCCTGCACCTGTAAAGAGAGACTGATTTTTAGAACTCTTGCATTCAACGCTTCTTAACATTAGTTGCATAGCATCCAGTCACATACATACCTATTCAACTCTGCTAAAAACTAAAATTTTTTCCACCCTCGAAACCGGGAGTATTTTGCAGATGTTCATGTATTTATTTCTCACTCAACTCATGCAAAAATTGAGACAAAAGACCATCAAAATTCACTTCCAGACTACCATTGATTCTGAATCAATATTGTATAAGACTCAAAGAAAGGCTTAAAGAGACTCTGAAGGTTCCCACACATCAGAGGCAGTTTAAAGTCACCTTGAATTGCTACCAATCAAATTCTGGAAGGACTGTTGCAAATCATCTACCCCTGCACCTGGCTTCTCCTGTGAGAACTGTTCTTCTTATAATTTACAGGGCAAAATGATAGAGGCAACTTTCCTCTGCTGTCTCAAAAACAGCAGCTCTGTCTTCCTGTATCTACAGGGGTGCAAGGTACAGAGCAGACTACACTACAGGCCATGAAACTGCTTGCTTGATATAAAAAATAACACATTGGCTGTCATGCTGTAATGACAATTCTTCCAATAACATCATGAAGTTGCTTAAGTTCACGCTAACAGAACTGTCAAAGGTTCATACTGACCCCGTACTGAACTGAAAGTAACCCTACATGTGACACTGAGATGCAATTCCATCCCCTTCAGCCATGAAGCTTACACCCAAGCACTGTTTTTCTTTAGAAAAGCCTCCCTTCAGCTTGCTTGGCAGATGAAAAGCCTAAGACAACACATTCAGCTCAGCAAGTTCAGGCAGAGAGCTTCTCAAACTACCCTGCACAGGCAGCCCACTGTGCTGTCAGAGCACAATCTGCATCCCTTCTCATCCATCTCTTGGCAGAGAAGACACAAGAGGTCTGTTCAGTCCTCCAACAGGGAGAGGACCTTCACTTCTAAGGTTATAAAGCCTCTGTGTGAAATAAGCTAAACAGTTTTTTGTTATATGTAACCTCAACCAGGTTAGAGACTTCTGTTTGAGTGGGATTTCTTAGACACCTATAGCCGTGTCTCTGCTTGAGCACAAGCTGCATCCAGATAACAAACACTGACCAAGTAAAGAGCAGGGTGCTAGGCAGATAGACCAGCAGTCTTAACACTGACATCTCACCCCACCTACCTCTCATGAAGCTCGGCCTGTAAGATTGACTTGTAACTAACTCAGCTCACTACCTGTGAACAACACAGTTTGCATCACCAGTTAACTGCTGGTTACATTTGCTGCAGTACTAAGATAAACTTGCTTGCTCTCAAGAGTGTCTTAATGCTTAGTGCCACACAGACATAATCAAGAGAAGGCAGACTAAGTAGTCCAACACTCCCAATCTTCCCTGCTCCAGTTCCAAAAAAGCAGAGCCTACCTTCTTTCCATTCTTGTAGAACTGGAACGTTGGCATGCACTTCACATCGCAGTGTGAAGCGACATCCTGGAAGAGACAAAAAACAATCTTCAACTGGGCATATTCTCAAGGATGTTAAACTTAGAATCTACTCTAGCTGACTTCTGTTTAGGTGACAGAGTAAAGCCATTACTGCTCAAGATAAAGCAAAAGCACTTCTGCTAGTCCATCACTAGCAAAACCAGTGCAGTGTTAACATCTCCCTGAAGTAAACCTTAAAGATCCCCTCTTCCGCATTTAATTCATGCAATAGCAAAAACCATAATCTTACCTGTACTGTGTGTTTAGAAAAAACCAGACCTCTGCATCAAAACAGATGTCTGTTTGTAAGACTCAAGAGCCCTATGGCAACTCTTGGGCTTCCATGTGACATTTTTCAAGTACCTATTTGACAATGCTGAAACTGCAGTACAGCAGACATTTTATTGCACTTAATTCAAGACCTAATTTCATTTTTAATGAAAGAGGAAACAGTGCCAAGAGCAGTGGAGGGACCAGACAGAGCAGTAGGTTGTGAACCATTAGGTTTAAGGAAGGTTGCGTCAAAGCAGCTCAAGACCTTAGACTAATGCTCCCTCCCAAAGTAAAGGGTCAGTGCTACCAAGTTATCCAACACATGCTATAGGACTTCAAGGGTGCTGATAACCAAGGCAGTTTGTTCTGCTCAGGTGTTCTCAGAAAAAAATTCTTTCCAGCTAAATCCCTATGTTTCAATTTTAAGTTGAAGTAAACTCTTGTTTTGTTTCAGTATGTGTGAAGACATTTTGAAAAGAATTCTCTGTCACTTCTGTGGAAGTTCTTAGCTGTCTTCCCTCAGCACCACCCCAAACCTTACCTGGGCATCATCCACATCGATTTCTATGAACACCACATCACCATACTTCTCACACAAACTCTAGAAAGAAGTAAAAAGAACTATGCAGTTACAATGGTCCAGGAAAACTTCTTGAAAAGATGCATTCAAATAAAGTGAAAGCCTGGTGCTGCTTAAACTGCTAGTGAAACATGCTTTGTTATCTTAAAGCAGCTATTTTACTACCAGAGCAAAAATTTTCTGTTCTGCTCCAGACTGTTTCTGGAGGAGTCTGTGGAAACGTGTTCTTCCCACAAGGACTCAAATATGCCAAGACATAGGTGGAAGGCCTTCTCTTGCAGCCTTCAGTTGATCACCAAAAGATGCTACTGCTTCTCCCTACTTTATCAGGAGATAACATGGCCACCTAAATGCAGCTAGAGAAGTTACATTAACCATGTACAGAAGGATAAGCATTGTTTCCTCTCTGTATCCTGCTGCTTGAGGCAATGCAACTGGCAGGTCTCTATAGACTTAAAATGCATGTAAGCACCAGGACAAAAGCTAAACTTCATATTAGTTCCCAGCTATATCAAAGGTGATCTCGGTAGTATTAAAAACAGATACTTCTGCAACTCCTCCCTTTTCCAGGAAATGCTAGTAGTTACATAAGGCAAGAGGAATTTTCCTCCATGTTATTGTCAAGCAACACAAATATTTATATACAGAAATAAATAATGCAGAAATAAACCCAGAAAAACTACTTACATGGAAAAAGGGCTTGATCATTTTGCATGGTCCACACCACGTGGCAGAGAAATCAACTACTATAAGCTTCTCACCAGCAGATTTCAGTTCTGCTTCAAATTCAACCTACAAAAAAAACCCCAAAACTGAACACATTCATGATTTTTCCCCTCCTTTCCTAAAGGATATAAGACTAATCTCAATCTAATGTTAGGCTTGCTCTTAGACTAACACACTAATCATTATGGCAGCTTTTAAACGCTTAACTGGGTTATTTGTACCATCATGTAAATGCTTCAGGATGAATTGCTCTCATTGGTGCTAGAAGCAGTCAGTATATTATGACTCTCCAATTAGAAAACAACCACAATGCTCAGTCAGTCAGTCTCACTGAATTGTGGAAACAAGCTAGAAATTCTCCAGTTATGATGCTCAACTCTGGCAGCTTTGTGTTATCCCCAAAATGTGATCCTTACAGTTTTTTATAATACATATTCTCATTTCTGGATTAGCAGCAAGACTCTTACTTTCTTCTGGGACAGACTTTTCGTTGCAGAATTTGAAAAGGACAGACACAAACCTTTGTACAGTCCTCCACTCTGGCGAGTTTTCCAATCAATGGCTAACATTAAATCGATATGTGTTTTACTCTAAAGCATGTTTTCAAAAGCAACCTCATAGGATAGTTATTTTCCCAAGTGAACCCACATTTTACATCACTAGCCAAAGCAATTCGACACATACAGACTACACAAATAAACACCCAGTACTTATTCAGAGTCTTCAAGTCTGTGTGTTACACTTAGTCACACCAATCATCTCTGGACAGTATTCCTTGGAACTAAACATCCTTATATGTCATTACTCATTTTTGCTGATCAAAAAGTGACCCTATTCAGTTTAATAGAACTGAAGGACATTAAAAGCAATAAATATTTGCATGCTAGCAAAAGGCAAACAAATATCTCAGAAGCAGAAAGTGCTGACCACCTACTTCCTGATACTGTCTTTGTCAAAGAAAATACAAGCCGCTTCAAGGATTTTCAACTTTGTTGTCTTAGCAATTAAGCTTCAGGAGAGCTGTTGGTAATAAACTTCAAATGATAGTTGCTTTAGTCCCCCAGCTTAGCAGAGCACAGAGCTGGAGTCCTGTCAGCAGCACCTGACTGAAAGCAGTGTGGTTACTGCCAGATGCACACAGGGTTTGGTTTTGCAGTGCAGGAGGAGTTAATTCATACCAGCTTCTGCAATCAGCCACAATAAATTGAGACTTAACTCTAGTAAGCTAAAGAATGTCATGCAGGTGAGGAGCCAAAAGTGCACACATTCAAACTGGACATAAGTATATTTAACAAGCAAGCAGAGATCCTGCAGGAACATTCTTATGTATGTATAATCCTATGTGAAATCCAGCTTCCTTTAACTGCAAATACACTCAGCATTACATCTCCCTGTTAACAGACTTTTTCCTTCCCCATGTAGCTCCCTTCAGAGACACAGCATCCATGTTGGTTTTTCCATCATTGCATCTTGAACATCACAGTCTACTCTGCTACAAGATCAGTTGTAACACTCCACATCATCTACTCTCATTCTGAAAGAGATGGGAACAGTTAAGTTTTCCTGTCTCCCTATTCTCCTACTCCTGTACTGACATAGTATGCATTCCTGCACCCATTCCCACCAACAATGTTTAATGTGCCTGTATACAGCAATCCACACTCACTGCTCCCTCCCAGTACTTACTTATACCATAAGTTCCCCAGTCAAGCCTCACTCCTTTTGGCCTTGAAATACTGATTTTTGGTATAGCTTCTCAGACCTCTGCACTGTAACATCACCACTTGATCAATTTCACTTCCCACAGCTGCCAGTTACACCATCCTCTTTTAACCTGTAAATCTCTTATCCAGCTACATAATTACTGTATTCTGCAAAAGAAGCCCAGCCCTGGAATGTGTTCATCATATAGCCACATACCTCAGGTTTGCTATTGCACAGAACAAAGGGAAAGTGGGACAGCATTGCAATTACAGCTGGTCACATACCATTCACCACTGGTGACCTGGTCCTGAGTAAAAATCAGGTGTTACCCTACAAACTATCTCTAATATCAGCCAAAATTGCTGTAGGATAGTTAAAGGAGATGCTGGGTCTGAAGATGTTAGCCCTGCAAGTTAAAAAATACCGAAGTAGTGAGAAGTTCTGTAAATTTTTCTGTTGAGCCTAATTTCCCTGAAGGAAGGAAGACAGTAGTAGGAGCAAAAGGAAAAACAAGCTGCTTGACCTGTCCAACTGACTCCACTAGTTCTCTTTCATGGTAACTGTAAAATGATAAGCTTTCATATAAAAAACTAAAAAAGCCTCTGTTACCAGAAGGGGAACCTCCCATCACAAGACTATTTTGTAACACTTTGAGAGGATGTTACAGTTTTGTTAAAGAACATTTTCTTCAGGTAGCAGCTCAGTGAGGGTAACCTCAGCTAGCATGGTGGTCTATATCGGCTTGTTCTTTGCTTGGGTTTTTTTGGGGTTGTTTTTTGATTTTGGTTTTTTTTTTTTCTTAAATATTTAACTACAACCTTCCTGAGCACACACAAGACCTCATTTTGCTTCTATTGTTGTCCAGCAGAAAAGGGTATGCCACGTTCAACATATTGGTAGCAGGCATCTGTTCCCAAGAGCCAAGCAAGAAACTCTAATAATCAAAGCCTCTAGTGCCTCAGAGGTTCTCAGCACCAGGTAATGCTCCAAAAAGGAGGCTGCTGGCCACAGACAGTGCTGAAAGGAGTCTGCTGCTCTCAGCAATAGATAAAATAGGTCTACACTATCTGGCAGATTTGATTAAAACTTAGTTGTAAACATTATTTTCAACACATATCAAGTCACCCTTGAACTTGCCCCATCATCAGCTGAGTGCCAATGGTTACTAAGTAATTTAGTGAGGTTTTTTAAATACAGAAGCTAACATAAACAGACCAAAGGTTTAACTACCTGAAGTCCCTAGCATATACTGATTCTAAAACGATCACTTGTAGCCAAAGCTGTGATTTTTCAGCATTTTCTTTAACTCAAATAACAGGAGAGGCAGCTAGAATGAAGAGGAAAGCTTTGGCAGCAACAGCCTTTTAAGTTTATATACCCCATTAGCTTCTGCTATAAAAGGCAGTATGTCCCATAGTCAAACCCTCTTACAATTTACACTAGTCACTCATCTCAAGGCCACTACAAACCGACCAAAATACTGCTCCTTCTGTGCTCTAGCAGGTACTAAAGAGGAATCACTCAAGCACCTTGAAAGTAGCCATCTTTCAGAAGCTAGTCTTTCTGAAGAGGTGTGTAGGGAGAACGGCCCCATCTACCTAGCTCTCACTCATAGAAGCTCCTGCAGACAGTGCAAGAATAGGTTTTCCCCTTTGTATCAGAAAAGAATACAAATCTGCTTTACTGAAAACCGGAATTAATCCAAAAATCCCAGCTGCACTGTGCTTGAATACTCTGGGTGTTGCTGATGTTAAAATGCTGTTGTCAGCATGACTGTTGAGTCCACACTCTCCATGGATGAGCAACAAAAGTTTGCTTTAACTACAGCAGACTATTAATCAATGCTCACAGCTACGAGTATAGTGGAAGCCTAGCTAACTTAGAACAGGCTTTTCCTCCAGAGCCAGGTTTGACTTCCCATGTGTAATTTGTTCCTGCGCGTAACAAAAGCCTCCAACCTTACACCAAGAGTTTGCCCCACCTGCTCCACCATAAACAGAGAAGGGGGAAGAGATGCAAAGCAGAACAACAATTTCAGGTTGCATTCACACACCATTCTCTCTCCAGGATGAATGGCATTTCATTCATCTTAAGGAGCTTCCTGCATTCACCGGTTTTTGAGGGGGGGGTCACAAGTGTTAGTTTGTATATTTATGTATCGGACGTCAACACTTTTGCAGTCCAAGTGGGAGAGGTTTGACATGCTTTTCATTTATAAAGTGAACTGACTGTAGCAGAGCACAGCCTGGAAAACAAACTTGGATGTGTGAGAGACTGGAAAAATTGAGGTCTCAAAACATTTTGGAGTGCAAATGTGTCCCCACACACCCCACCCTTAGAAACTGTATTCCAGCCACACACACCAATCACAGGCACACTGGAGGCAAGGGTATTTAAGTTCGAACATGCTGCTAGCACACGTCTTGACCCTACCTCCTCTTAGAATTTCTATCAGCTGAACACCACTGGGACCCAGGAGTTAGTAGCTATATGTGCCCTTTTATATATATTTTATGTCTTTTTCTTGTTCTAATTCCCTCTTCTCAGAATTTTGGGGTAACCTGCAATCAAACAGAGTTTGCTAAGTTGAATGGGCTAAGTTAATGCTTTGGGAGGTGTTTTACATAGACTGAATGTTACACTAAACCTTTTGCCACCATTCTCTTGATTTTCTAAAGTTGACAGTAAAGTCTTTTTTGTTGTTTTGACCTCTTGAGAATATCTTGTCAGTATTTCTCCTGTGTCTAACTCAGAGTACATGAACAACTGTAAGCCCTTTTAAAGACCTTGTAGAGCGAGTTTTTTGGGGCCTTATAAGATGCCACACAGCATCACTTGCAGATGCCTCAAAATGAGATCAAACTGACACTTGCACAAAATTTCAAGTTCAAAAGGTGAGATTAGCCAAACAGGATTTTTCCTGACATGAAAAGTTTGCACCGAGAATATTTTTTGAGACTTGGGTTCCTAAGTTACAGCTAACAAATACTCTATTGTTGTCTATCAACCACATCAGCTGCTGTGCACAAGGCCACATGCTATTTCATCAGCAGCAGGGTGTTCTCCATGTGTTGGTCTAGGCTTTATTACTATTCTGTATCTCAAAGCCACAGATGTGTGTGTATTCACAGAATCATCCAAACGGTGATGTGCTGCATTAGCATAGTGGCTATATCAGACACCACCGTAACAAGGGAAATACTACTTAGGCCAGCAACGCCTGCTGTTCAAGTACGGGTAATGGGCTCTAGCAGCTCCTTTCAAGTCAAGAAAATTCATTTTCCATGATCTCCTACCCAGAAATGCCACAGAACTTAGGCCAAACTCTAAGAAAGCCACCTAGTCCCCTACACACCAGCAGTACATAAGGCAAATCGGGACTGCTACATCAGGGTACTGTATCACAAAATCAGTTAGGTTGGAAAAGACCTCCGAGATCGCTGAGTCCAACCTATGACCCAACACCACACAGTCAACCAGACCATGGCACTCAGTGCCACGTCCAGTCCTTCTTTAAACATCCCTGGGGACGGTGACTCCACCACCTTCCTGAGAAGCCCATTCCAACGTCTAACCACCCTGCCTTTTAAGAAATTCCTCCTAATGTCCAACCTAAACCTCCCCTGATGCAGCTTACGACTATGTCCTCTCCTCCTGTCGCTGTAGTACGCTGTTACCCGCTTGAGAAACGAAACCTTTTCCTTTAGACTTTAAAGTGCGATGAGCAACAACCTGTCATAATGTGAAGTTGCATCACCTCCCAGCTCATTCCGACTCCCCGAAGCCTCAGGTCGCGCAGTTATTTGTTCCCTCCCTCTGGTCTGACCGAGCCCTCCGCGCGGTCTCCCCCGTTCCCGCCGCATGGGTGAAGCAGGCTCCGCCTGCCCGGGCAGTACACGAGCTCTCACCCCCCATCTCCCGCAGGCCCAGGCCTCTCGGGAGCCCAGGGCAGCCCAAGCAGGGTCCCCCGCCTGCCATGCTGCCCCCGGCAGCGCTCCCCCCCCGTTCGCCCGCCCATCGGGAAGGTGATGCTCATCCCGCCCTTCTCACGGCGANCCGGGGGGCCCTTGTGAGGGGACCCCGCGAGGGGCGCGGGCCGAGCGCCGCCTGCGCCGCGCAGCCCGGCCGGGAGGGGAGGGTGCGTCCCCGCCGGCTGCCAGGGAGGAGCGGCAGCAGCAGCGGAAGAAAGAAAAGCCCAGAAAGGTTGGAAAAGTGCTGTGTAACGATGAGCAGGAAGTGCTCGGCCTCCCTCCCCCCCC
>VZRF01010658.1:275-31452 GCA_013396875.1 Vireo altiloquus | reverse complement strand
CCCAGCCCAGCCCAGCCCACCCCGTCCTCCCTACCCATTCTCTACCTGTCCCCTCTACCTGCCCTGCCTACCCCCAAAATGCGTCCTGGATTCCTGGAATTTGGACTGTGAATTAAGTCACCTGATGGGAATTTCAGATAAGTTAAAGGTGTTACTATTGTCCAATTATCTCAGGTCGAAGGAGAAGTAAACAAAGCTTCGGAAGAAGAATGTATCCGCAAGGAAAGCCAAACCCAGCAGCTGTCCTGAAAATCAGCTCTGCCTGAGTCTGGCAGGGGAGGCCATAGCACACAGACACATTCCTGAGGCCTTCCACCAGGGGACTGCACGTTACACACAGTGTCGCAACAGATCCTCAGTGCTGCAAATGACAGTGTAAAACTCTCCCCTCCAACACAGGGGAAGTGCTTGAGTGTTCCCATGTATACCTGGATGTACATTAACCCATTGAACTTTCTTTCATTGGAGCCCCTTCACCAAGAAGACCAGAAGAAGGGCAACAGGACATGGTCTGGATCCACAAGGTGGTGACTGTCTTTTTCTCTCACTCTCTTTCTCCCCTCCTACCCCTCTCCCCCTTTCCTATTTCTCTCTCTCTCTCTCACATTTACTGTTAAATAAAATCCGTACTATTGACTTTGACATATGGTCTCATTTGCACCTTAATTCGGGTAGAGGCATCTCTCTAGTAATTGGATCTTAAAATGCAAGGAAACCAAAAAGTTGAATTAATGATGACTTGACAGAAGTGTAAAATAAAACCTAAGAGTAACATTAGCTTCTGTTGGATAGTTTCCTCCCAGGAAATTACAGGACACTTTGTAAGGGCAACTTTGTCAATGTTCCCTGCAAACTTTATCAGAAAGTCTGACACTTTTATTATTTGCAGCAGACTTTTGAAGCTCAGCAAGGAGAAAGCCCTCAGTCTAGAGAAGTGACTTCTTTAGCTCCATGAAACTTCACTAAGTCCAGGCGGGTTGTAAGATCCTATGTAGGAATCATAATTTCCTTCTTCTTATATTCATGAACACCTTAGGAAAATAAATAAACAAAAGTAAAAAAACCCAAATTTTAAGCCTATTTTGAATGCACATAATTAAAGGTGAGAAGGCAAGTAGTTGACAGAAGTAATTGCCAAAGCTACAATTGCCATTCTCTCTACACACAAGTATGCAGGTAGTTTCATAACAGCTCAGCAGAGGTGCTTGTTTTTAGGAAAGAATATTAAGTATTGAGCAGGATGATTCTGACTTACTCTAATGGAAATATATTCTCCTTTTGGTTTGCCTTTTATTATCTGAATATATAACTGTTATTGGACAGAGATACCGGTCTGACTAAGATAAGTAAATTGTCATTCAAAAAGCAGAAAAGCTGTGCAATCAGGCATCCCAAGCTGTTAATGAACTATGGCCTTCCTTACATTTCTCAAATCTGTGTCACACTTTTGACTGTTCCTAGCATCCATGATTGCCAAACAGCATCTGCAACATGTGATAATGCATGTACTTAAAAACCTTACTAGGGATCTTTCCTTTTTGAAAAGAAAGGTTATTTTGGATTAAAAAAAACAAAAAGCAAAATAAGCAAACCTAAGCTAGTGCCAGAATTAAATGTTTATAGGAATGAAGCAGGGAAATGCTGCTTTTTAGAAGGAAAAGGGAGGCTTACAGGCTTATCAGGATCTTACAGCATTGATCCTGAACTTTTTCCACTGATTTAAAATGCTCAATGCAAGTATTAGGAGAAATGAAGAGTCCAATGTCTATTTGAGAAACACACCAGAAATTATTTTTCAGAGAGATTATATGTGTACAGTTACTGAATCATCTAGCCTTCCTGCTTTTTCCTGTTACACAAAACTATATGCCTCTTTCACTGATTTGTAAGCAGTGGAAGGTGGACAGCTATATACTTTGAAGGATCTTGGCCATCTCATTTTACCTTGAGACAAGCTCGAACATTTTTGGTCATTTATCCACAGGATCAATTTTCCCCTGACAGTCCTAGAGATTCAGTGGTGGAATTTGACTGCAAATAGAACAGGAATTTATAAAACTGTTTTCTGGCTTCTATCCCCAAGCTTCTGAGAAAGTAAAAGGCACAGCTAATTTCATCTTACTGTAAAATGGTGCTGAATTCAAATAGGGCTGTAATGATATTTTCCCAAAATCATTTTGGAAAAACTGATGCTTAAAGGACAATTTTTTCAGTGATGAACAAACAATTTTGTTACTTCTAGCTGCAGATCTACTTTCAGAGTAACTGATGTTTTTCGTCTTTATAAAAACCCATTGTAATGTGTTTTTCACCAAATTTGCTGAATGAGCAGATACATTGGTGTTGTAAGATGTAATTTTCTTAGATTCTTAACATAAAAAATTTGATTCCTGTCTATTCAAGTATACAATTAAAGAAGTAGAGTCAAGAGGGGATTTTGCTTACATTTGCATAGAGGTTTTTTATAAAATACATGGACACCCTCTCAGAAACAGCACTGCCTAAATAGTCAATCAGGTTTTCCAAAATCAACATGAAGTTGTGATCTGCTGTAAAGAGAGGTGAGGTTATCATGCACTTAAGTACAAGATGAAGTAAACAGTACTTTTTGTAATTAACATCCCTTATGTCTGAGCAACCTCTAAGGAGTTGTGTAGACCCTAGAGTTTGCCAGCTTCCTTGTCCACCGGTCATCATGAAAATCAATGCCACAGTTTGAGTACACAGTGCTGAAGGTAACCACTCTGTCAATTGATCTCACCTAACAGGATGTGCAAAGGAAATTGTGTATCTTTTGGCAGCCTGAAGTTTTCATTTCAGTCCTTTGGCCGGCTGAGGGCTAGTTTGAATCTCCAAATAGTTTAAAACAACCATGGCCCGAATGCACCTAGAAGTTTGGCAAAAAAACAAATTCTTTCAGGGCAAAATACCTTTCCTAAGAAGGGAGTGTGGCTTGTTTATCCTGAATCCTGTTTGTGTTTCCCCCTCTTTGTGCTAGTTGCTGTTTTAGCTTTCTACTTGGCTCGTGTGTCCTTACAGTGAGCCTGCCTCTTTCAGTACTTAAAATGCTGGGTAAAGTTCATACAGGGCATAGTTTTCAAAATGCTGAAACAGTCAGTGGTCAGCAGAACCAGTACTGAGAATGCATATATTTTTGCAAATTAGAAATCCTTTTTTTCTTGCCATGGTATCTTTCACAGTGTTAGACAATATGTATCTGATGTATCTGGCTTTATTTTGGTTTCTTTCTGATCATCTTTAATTCAGTAGCTATTTTTTGAGAAATACGTATAGCAATTCAAGTCTTGTTACTGCAGTGTGACCAGGAGAGAAAAAAAATTGCACTTAACAAATTGATCAAAGGCATGCATTCTGAAGAGTTTACTATGGTATGTTCATGATTTCGTTCTTGTGTTCAGGAATTTTATATGTGACTTGTGTTGAAGTGTGCTTTCTGCCTAGAGAGGCATGCTGGCATCTGCATTCTGCATTTGGACCTGTAAGACATCTTGCTATGTAAAGCCATCTAGGTAAAATTTCTCTCAAAAGGGCACTTTGCTATGAATTTTGAAGACAGCTGATGTCAGCAGATGGTGACTAGAATAGCCATCTCTCCCAGTATCTCTAAATCCTTAAACAGTGTGAATGCAGGCAGTGCAGTAATGATTTGGTGAGGCGACATAGGAAATATACTTGGCATTACGGCATGAGACCAAATCCTGAGAGATTCATAGTTCCTGCACTACGTCTTGAAGACTGGGTGCTGGAAGAATGAAATCTGTGATGCTCAGGTTGGTGGGCTTTGGAGTAAATATTACTTTCCATGCAGTCTGTTATTCATTTGGTTCTTGTGACACAAGTTAACAATAATATATTTTTGCAGTGACTCTGTACAAATGATCTTACTCCCATAAAAACAGAAATCTTGATTATGAAGAAGATATTTGCAGTTTGACCTTGTAAAAAAAAATAAAGTGGCAAAAAAAAAATTCAGAAGAATATGTTTATTTTTTGGCAAAAAACTGCGTTTTAAGTGCCCTGTAATGAAATTTCCTTCTGAGAATAAGATATTTAGGAAAAGTAAGATCTTTAAATCACTTCAGAGGCATTTGAAAGGATGCTTCTTTTGAAAATTGAATATAATATATTAAAAAAAACCACAGCAATTTTTTAAAAATGATTGATTTGAAATAAATATTCACTGAAAAATTTACATTGAAGAACATACTTTTTTTCTTTGCTTTTGTTTCATATCTGAAGGAAAGAGATTTTAGAAAAGTGATTTTTCTTCAAACAAAGCAATGTTTCAGTTTGCTTAATATACTGAAAGCCCTTTAGCACCTGGCTTAAATAATTATTTCCAAAAGGCAAACCTCTTTCAGCCATGTATTGTGGATTTGCAGTTTTCACTTTTTTAATCCATTTCACCATCATTTGCAATATTCTGAATTCTACAATTCAGATAGCCTATGCTTCTTATTTAATTACCATATCTAAATGTTTCTATATGTTCCCCAAATATTTTTTTTCCTTTAATCATCAGCAATTCTTGGAAGTAGAGGTTCAGGCTTCCTTATACCCTCAATTCCATTTTGCCGAACACAACACAAAAAAAGATAGCCTTTGTTTAAAAGTTTAATGTTCTTAATTAGTAGAATTGTCAGACTGGTTCTAATCAGAATTTGCAGGGCTATTGTTATTTAGAAGTGCTGTGGTCTAGTGTTAACTGCTATTAAACCATATAGTTTGTGAAAGAGAAGGAGTAAGGCGATAGATACACATACACACAACCTCCGTTCTCTTCCATTTTAAACGATAAGGGTCCATAACGATCCGTGCTGTCAATGTGTACTTAGGGACTGTTTAATCCAGGAAGGCACTGATGAAAAGTTAATGATTGTCTATGCACAAAAGTAGCATTATGTAATAAAAACTATTAAAATGGCGAAATTCCATCTGCAACTGGAAAAAATACTCAAAGCACTATGGATTTTCATTTGAGTTGTGCAAGAGAAATTTACTTCATTTTACTTTCTGTACTTGTGAAAGTTACCTTGTGCTTCTTACGGCACATGGCAAACAGAGATCTTACAGCATTGTATGAACTGAAATTTAGCTTCAGTGCCTGCTGGTTCAGGGAGTTTCACAGACAGGGGGGCTATCACTCAAGTTCCCACGGTGAGTCAGATGTACAATGAGAAATACACTGAAAGCTCAGCAACTTTCAGTCTCTGCACTTGTGCCCTTCCCATTGACCTAATTCTAAATTCTGAGATGATCATGGAAGTAAACAATTTTATTTTTTCATCTTAAAGCAAAATAACAAAATCTCTATTCCGAGTATGTACTTGAAACATATGTTCCTGACTAAATCCGTAAGGGACCACTTCCCAGAGGTGAATACTGTGAATATTACTGCAAATTCCATGCACACTTCTACCACATGCACATAACCAAATTTATATCTGCAAATTATTATATCTACAAGTGATTAGGAAAAAAGGGTGCTCAGGCAGTTAGAGAAGCACTTGAGAGCCTGGCATGTTTAAGTCCCAAGTATAAATGTAATGTTTCCATTTTCTAAGCACAAATATATTTTCCACTTTTATGTTTTCTCCAGCTGGGGTGATTGCCTTCTCAAATATCTTACCAGTGATAGATTGAGGCAAGAGTGAGGTACCAATGACTATTTTTCTGGGGCAATGGTGGTGTGAGCTAGAAGAGGATAGACAGAGGGTCGAGCAGAAAAATAAAAGGTCAATAATACTGTTGTCTATGGAGCATGTGGAGGTAATGCAGCACATCATAAACATTTTTCTGTTCCTCTCCAGCCCAGCATAGCTCAAGCATTTCTCCATTTATGCCACAGCCAGTTCACAGTCTGATAAAATCAATCTAGACCTAACTGCGCTTCCTCTTCTATTCCAGAGAAAATGAATAATTCATTTTCATGTAAATCAGATGTTTAAATTGTAGGTGTATGGTCAAAAAACTTTTGCCTCGATCAAATCTTGTGTGCTAATGCTTTATTTAACCTTTGTTTATGTAAAGCTAGAGTCAAATATGACAAATGTGTCTTTGCTCTCATAGAAGAAAAGGTGTGAATTTACATGCTTTATATAGGAAAAGTGATTTAAGGATCAGCTACAAACTTAACCTTCATAGTTCCTATTGTGTTACTGTTTACAAAGATAAATTCAATTCTAGATAAGTAAAATGCTGAAAAAGATAAATCATTTCTTTATTTTAAAAGAAATTAACTGATTAAAAGAATTTTAACTGAAAGACAGTATTTTCTTTTAGGTTTTCACGAAATAGTCATTCTTCTCTTTTAAGTGTCTGGCAATAATCTGTTCCTCCCTACTTTGTACATCAAAGCAGGAAACAGTCAGCTTCTGAAATTTAAATATAGTTTTTCTTTTGAAAATACTGTGAGGGAGTATACTAACCAAATATTTCAACACTTTATCATGGCTGAGATTGAAAACAAACATGGAATCTTTGTGGTAACTCAGTGGAAGAATTTTCTAATTTCGTTTTTCCTAACTATTTCAAGGTAGTTCGCAGCCGCAACTTCATTGTAACCTGTTACATCACAGGTTTATTGTTTCTGCCTCAGTGTGGTACAGTGAGGTATCCCCCACCTAGTTGAGCAAAGGACTTTGAAATACAATAAAAAAGAGGAAGCTAGACCTTTTTCTCTCCAGTAGGGATTTGGTGGTTTAGTTTCACTTTTCTGACCTGCACTAGTGACCTGCACACATCTCCTGGGACCACTGAATTTCTTCACACCTTGATTTGTATTAGAGATGCTTCTTGCTGTTGCCTTGGGCAGCTGTAAAACAGTGTCCCAGCCCTGGGCTACCCCATTGCTGTATATCTTCATATTTCCCTGGCCTGGCCCCAAGTGTGGCTCCTCATACAGATGCCCTCTCTGAGCTGTGGTGATGGTATTGCATCAGTATGAGAGAGAGAGAGGAAAGCAGCACTCTACTCCTGTAAGAGAGATGAACAGCAGTCTCAGTTTGCTTCTCTGGCTATCTTACTACTTGGGTGAAAAGGGATCCTTGTGCTTGGAGTCCATGGAGGCAAAGAGCTGAGGACATGGAGCTTCAGTATAGAAAAATAATTTTCCAATTTCACTGTTATTTCCCCAATCATTATTTTTATTTTTTGCTTAGGTGGTTTGCATTTACCATACTTATTAATTCTATTGTTTGCCTTTAGGGCTTCTCTTTTCTCCACCATTAGTGTGTTCTCCTTTTTTCCCCCAATGATTTTATATGTGATCTTTATGTTAATTTAGCCTGATAGTTGTCCTCTTGCCCATTGTGGATGCAATTGTTTCTAAAGAGATAAACAATATTAATTAATTTGTGGGCTACAAAAGACAATAGACGTATTATGCTACCTCTATTGCTTGATCACTTGAGTGATCAAGTTTTCCTTAACCTTTTTCTCATTCCTTTTGCATTCTAGCCTTATAAGGATTTAGAAAAGAGACTAAATGAACTTCCAAGAGCCATTCATTCCTGTAAGATGAAGGACCATGTAGACATATATGCAACTGAGAACATAGTAATTTTTGGTGTTTGTTTATACCCAAGATCATTCTTATATGTATTTTCTAGCATTAGGCTTTGATGGAGACCCCTGAAGTCTGTACATAAAGGTTAAAAAGAGATTACTCTTATTAAACCTCAGCCTGTTCTCTAATAGTTGCTGTATTTTGAGAGCCCTCAAGCATGACTCAAAAGCATTACTATAATTAATTATGGTAATTCTGATATGCATCTCGGTTTCTTTTTCCAAACATACATTTTGGAAATCCACTTCTTGTGGTAGTGTGTTATCTAGCCTGAGTACATATTGAGCCATACTGAGTCCATTTAGGATGTTTAATTTTGGGGTTTTTTTCTGTTTAAACCCTTAGTGTGTTTGAGCAAGTCAGTCTCATCTCAGGTCTAGCAAAACAGAGATGTTTTAGCCATCTCTTTGCCTTCTCTTCTATCACTGAGTCTTTTATTCCTCAATTTAGAATGAACAGACTTGTTCAGAACCCATCAAAATCCTTGATGAATTTCTGGCAACCGTTGCTGTATTGCCATAAGGCTTCCTAGTTCTGTGCCCTTCCTCCAGACATTACTGAGTCAGTACACAACCAAGAAAAAAAACTGCAAATAAGCTCAGCAGCGTGGTACATATTCTGTTGTACTGAGGCCACCCATCCTTCCCTCAGCAAGGGAGGGAGGGGGATCTTTACCCTTAAGGAAAAAGATATTGGAAAGCAGTGCCTCAGCACTGTGCCTATGGAAATTATTCACTTGGAAGCAGCAGAGTGGCTTTAGGCAGGTGAGGTCCTCCTCCAGAGCAGGGCAAAGGAGAGAAGCATCACATAGTTTTGTTCATGCTTTGCTCACATAAAATTATTTTTGAATAAAATACTAATAAATAGTGAAAAGTATAAGCAAAATATACAGCTAAGAGAACTCAATAGTAAGTGTGCTGGTTTACTTGCCAAAAAAAAACAAAAGTGAAAATGTTATCATGTGAATGATGCTCTCTGTATGAAGAGGTGCCATGTTCCAAGCATAAGTGCAAACTAAACCCCCATTTGCGTGAATAGCTAATTGCAAGGGTGAAAACACTGTCAATCTTAACACTCATCTGGGTTTCGTTGGATACCAAATGGGTCTTGCTGTTCTGCATGTTAAGAAAAGTCTTGATTTTACAGTCCTGACAAGAGAATGAATATCAGCCAGGAGTAAGTGAAAGGGCATAAACACAGATTATCATGATGGAATTTTTATTAGCATATCTTTTTTTTTTTTGGACGATATGTAAGTATTCTGACCACAATAAGAAAAAGGAAAAGGAAAAGGAAAAGGAAAAGGAAAAGGAAAAGGAAAAAAGAAAAAGAGAAAGAGAAAGAGAAAGAGAAAGAGAAAGAGAAAGAAAAAGAAAAAGAAAAAGAAAAAGAAAAAGAAAAAGAAAAAGAAAAAGAAAAAGAAAAAGAAAAAGAAAAAGAAAAAGAAAAAGAAAAAGAAAAAGAAAAAGAAAAAGAAAAAGAAAAAGAAAAAGAAAAAGAAAAAGAAAAAGAAAAAGAAAAAGAAAAAGAAAAAGATTTTTTTTTCATACCTACTACAATTTGCAAAATATGCATGTTCTGTTGAAGCTTTCTAATAGAAGGAAACCCATCAAAGGATGGGTTTTATCAGATATCTTAAATTACATCTCATGTCCTAGTACAATTACAATTTAAATGTAACTCTTTAAAGCACACTACAGACAATCAGAACATCACCATCTCATATCTATCCATTAGAGGCACCTGTTGAGTTTTGTTAAAATCTTTAACAAAACTCAACAGGTTTTGATTAACAGATTAATCTCTTAAATCTTGTAGATCTTAAAAAAAAAAGCAGCTGCAAAACTCTCAGCAGGTGGGGAGGCCTGCACTCTACAACAAATAATTTGGATCCCATGTGATTCCAGGATCCTGCAAACCTAGGAATATCAAAGGCAGTTTGCTTTTAAATAAGTATTTTAATTTGCATGATGTTGAATGGTATAGCCATTAGCGTATGTTAGTATTTCAAACAAAAATGACAACTGTTTGAAAAATGAATTTTGTCTTTGGCTGTTCCATAAACTACTCTTTCAATTCAAGCTATTTTAGCGTTTTTAAAATTTTCCTTTATTTTTTAAAGCCTAAATCTCAGGACTTCAGGTTATCAGTTTAACAGTTTTTTATTCCAGTGTTTGGATAGAGAAGCAAAATAAAATAGGAAAGAAGCTATCCTATGGTTTCAAACTACGAGAAAAATATACTGCTCAACTTCTGGTTGAATCTAGAATGATGAAGGCCCTTGGATTTCTCATTTTTTGTTTCAATTTAAAGCAAATAATTTAAAGTATAAAGCAAAACATTTGCTAATGCTTTAGATTACTTTTTTTACTAATGGAAGACTATGATATGTGAGTTGTCTGGATTTCTGATAATAGAAGTCCTCTTTTGACTTTTATAACATCTTTGGTTTCCAACGTACATCTGTAAGGCAGGTTAACTTATGATACATTCAAACTCTCAAGAAAATTCTCTGTAGATATTTCACATTAAAACAATGGAAACAATGGTACACGACTGTGAAAAAAAAAAGTAAGCAAGAAGAGGATGAAAAACCCTGGGAGCTGTGGAAGATTTCTTGTTAGCCTGAACTTGTGTGACAGAAGAGGGTTCACTTTTCTCAGTGGCTTTCTAAACCTCTTAGGAGGGTCTTTGGCTCCCAAAATGCCTGTAATGAACTAGTTGGCATAGCTTCATTTGATGAACGGATTCTTTTTTCACAGCCAGTTGCTGTTGGGTTTGTTATGCTATGGGGATGGGTTTTTTCCCTGTCCTAAAAAAGGAAAACATAGAATAAGCCCCAGCTTGCACATTGACCTTCAGAGCTTGGCAGGCTTTACTACCTAAGGTTCTATGAGCATGATTCCCTGAGTGCCAATGCTAGGGCATTAAGTCAGAGTGGGAAACTTGCTGTACCTTCCAGATATTGGTGTGGGGAAAGAAGACTACAGATCACCTGAGGTTGGGCAAAACACCAGTGGAGGGACAGTGGAATGACCCTCCCTATTCCCACAATGTAATGGCAAGGTAAGGATTGCAAGGGAGAGGTGGTGTCAGATGGGGAATTGAAAGTTCCCTGTTGAAATGGATCATTGTGGAGGCTGGTGAGCCTGCCACACAAGGGTACCCGAGAACCCCCTGCAAGGGAAGGACCCTGAGAGGCATTCCCCAAGTTAGGGAGACATGAAAGGCTTCTCCCAAGGATACCCTATTCTGTTATGTTAATGCACCCCTGTCCTGCTCCCTCAGTCAGCCCCATTGGTCCCCCCATAGACCTCTGTTCCTCAGCCAACCCCCTTTATGTCCCAATTGGCTACCATACCCTGGCCCCACCTTTGTACTGCCCCCATGCCCCCTGATGGTTGGCCCCTGGTGCTGTCTCTGCCCCTACAACCCCATACTTAGCCCTGGACCTTCCCATGAGTCTTTGTCCCTGGACTTGTCCGTGTTTGTGGCTGGAATAAACATCTCTGTGGTTCCTATACAAAGACCCTTCCCGCCTCTTTGCCATGAACCATATTAGCAGCTATCCTGGCATGCTACAGATCAGAGACAAAGCAAAATTCAAGACCAGGGAAGGGCTCTGCAAGCAGTTTCTTCTTCAGCTACTCCTCATTTTCCCTGAATAACCCATTCAAATGTGATCTAATGAGGTTGCAGAATTAAAGTGTATATATAGCAGACCCAGATTCCTGGGATTTAAATGCAAGCCTTAACAGAATATTCAGGTAGAGCAGTGAGTGTTTTCCTCCAGATTATCTTTCATGGATGTATGAACAGCATTTGCTGCAAAATGTGTCAACTATGGAGCTCAGAGTCACAGCTTGCAGCACAGCAAACTAGCTTTTCCTGGAGCTCATAATGTGATAATTAAATTGCTAACAGGGACCTTAGTGATGGCATTTTCTGGGGATGTGCAAGACTTCTTACAATCATACTTTTCTGTAGGGAACCTATCAGTAGAGTCAGAATCAGGGTTTTTTAAATATATTTTCTTCAATTAGTACATTAAATTTTTATGTGGAGTGAAATGGGACAGGACGTGTTTCCCTTCCACTGCACGATGATTTATTACCCCAAAAAGACTGCAGAACTAATTAGCAGAGTAATTAATTAATATAAATTTGCATATTTGCATTTGCAATTAGTGCAGCCGACTGATTAGTCTGAAAATGGGAAGTTTGTCTCATTAGATGTTAGTGTCTGCTGGACCGGAAAGTGGCTGCCAGATGAGGCGAAAAAGCCTAGAATAAGCAAGAGTGTGTGTGTGCACAAGCGCAAGCTCATAATTGTCTTTTGTTAGAAGAGTGGAGGGCAAATATGTGGTCTAAGATACTAAGATTGCTGGGGAGTTTTAATACTTTTTTTTTGCTTTTCATTTTTAAACACTTTTTCTTCCCGGTTTTCCCATTCATTTACTTCCTGCAATGAGTAACTGCAACCATGAAACTCATTGGTGGTTCTGAACAGTCAGATCTTTAAGGCAGGGCAGCTGCTGCAGGTTTGATTTCAGTGCTGAAGGGAACCTATAAGAAGCCTTCTTTCTGTGTGATTGATGGGACAGGTCTGTTTCCCATCTTACTAGTTACATCATCTAATCAATTCCTAACGCTGAGAATTCAAACTGAGTGGTGCCCAGTAAAGCTCAGGATAAGCGATTAGCTTTCTAGGTTGCTGTGCTGTTGTCTTTTCCTCTTTGGACACACTTTTAGGTATGCCTCTTTGTTTATATCTAAACAGTCCTTCTGCTCTTCATACCTGAACTTGGTATGACCGGACAGCTATTATCCTAGGTTTTAGTGAGATTTGAGAAGGCATTGAAGACGATGTGTATGTCTGTCTGATAAGATACCCAGATGCCAAAATATCTGCAGGCTGATTACCAACACTTTTCTCAGGGTGTCAGAGCTAGTTTTCACCGGGGTCAGTGGAGGAAGTCCTGGTACCTCTCTGGGGCACTTTGCTCTCTCCCCTACAGCTGGAGGAAATCTTCAGTCCTCCCCCCAGTGAGACAGATTGTCTCCCCTTCAAGATTACTGACACTGGAAATGGCTGGCCTTAAAACAGTCCTCTCTAAGTTCACTGGGTCCTTGTTCAAAAGCTTTGATCAGATTTCAGCTATTAGATGCCACTTTTACACACTTACAGTGTGAGTGTTGAGAAGATTGAAATGCACACTGTTGATCACTTGCCATCAGTATGCATTTACAGCACAGTGAAGTGAAAGTTCTCTCTAGCTCCTCTGCAGTATCATAGCAAGTCACTTTGCTTCTTCTTTGTAATTTTTTGTTTTAGTTTTAGACTAAGCTTAAAATTTTAACTACAGCTATTAGAACTATGGTACAACTGCAGTTATACTTTCAATAAAATATAATTCTATATTGTTCCAGGAATGAGCTTAAGCTAATGTACACTTTACAGATACAAATTCTGTCCCCTCTGGTATACCACCATTAGTTTGTAAAATCTAAGTGCAAACTGGGCCCAAGTCAACAGGAATATCTTATAAACTTGAATCCAATATTTTTTTTTAGACTTGCAGATGTTGATTACCTCTCAAGGTGCCCCTGTCCTATTAGATGTATATAAGATAATTCAAAATGTAATCATCCCTATGAAATGAGGAAACACTTATTTTTTCTTTATATACCAACACCGATGTATGATAATTTGTTATTACAATGACTGTGTGGGATTGCAAGTGAAATTATTCTTTTCCCCTTACCAAACAGTACGTTGTATTTCTCTGTTTACTACAAAAATTCCAGTATATACCATCAGTATTTGAAAACAATTACAAAGTGAGAAAATATTATTTTCTATTAATATTATTTCTAAAACATTATTATTTTCAATCATGAAATCCAGTTCTAGTAAGAAGGAATTTGTGAAGAAATATTTGATGAAGAAAGAATGGGTAAAGAATGCTACTGAAAAGGATCTTTTTACCACTACAGATGAAGATATGAGTTTTACAGTCATTCTTTAATAAGAATATTTTTTTACAATTCTATCATACTCAATTGCATCATAAAAAATAGGAGAAAATATGAGCATAAATAAAATTTGTTCCATAGGAATGTCATCTCAGGCAAAAATCAATTTGTAGGATCAAATAATCAAACTTACTTTCACCAAAATCTTTATTATATTCAAAACATAACCACATTTTCAAACACATTCAGGACCAACAGAGGCAAATTGTTTTCCATGCCCCATTCTCATTCCTATCTGCACCCTTTGGCAATCTTTAAAAATCTAGTCCAGGTGAGAGTCATTTTGGAGAGGGATGCATATATGTATATGAGGCAGCCCTGGTCTGGAATTACAGCACTGTGTTATGTAGGTGTTCACTGTCATGTAGAACACACGGCGTGTTGGGACAGCATATTATGGGGACTCAGCACCACATGCACACAGCTATCCTCCTGGCAGGTAAGAATTGCTTGGCACACCATCAGCCTGAAGTGCAGGCAGATGTAGGCTCTACTGAGCTGGTCTTAGTTTTAATTTACAGGCAGCTTTGAATTTGATTTTGAATCTAGATTGAAGCATCATTTTCCTTTATTTGCAGCTTTGTATTCTGACACTGTTTCCACTTCTGACCGTCAAAACTGTGCTTAAAAAAAATAATGCTCTGGCTATTTAGGGAGATCCTTTTCACCCTTAATTCCCTCTCCCTCCACATGCTGACTCAACAGCTGAGAAGTTGTTCACCTTCTTCCTAAACTTCCCTGTGCAAAAGAGCGAAACATTCTGTTTTCATGAGGCCCAAATGCTTCCTTACACCTTTACTGAAGAGTTGCATTTTGATAAGGCTGTTTGAGTCCAACCACAAAGTAAATCATTTTGCAGAAGCATGACACATAAGCAAACAGAAAAGTACAGGGTGTACAGTGCAGTTGGTGCCTGCAGTTGGAGAGCACTCCCAAAGAGACTCCGGCAGCAGCAGTGACACAGCACTCTTCTTGGCTACACTACGTGCCAAAGAGAAAGATAACAATGTAGCTAGCTAGGTCTAATTAGCTGCATAGGGCCAAAGGAGAACCTGTGATACTCAGTTTTGAATAAACAGCTGGGGGAAAAGTATTCTGTATTCATATGTCACAAGAAAGGCAAAAGAGAGCTTCCGTTTGGCTTTTAACACTGCCTGCATTAGTAGGACTAATGAAATATGGAGTTCTTCAACCCCAGTTGTTAGATTGACTATAGATGCAAAAGGAAAGGTCAGAATCTCTCTATGTGTTTGACATGCTATCAAATCACTCCTAACACAGAAAAATGGTTTCACTTCATAAAAAATTTTATACATGTGGAATCTATTCCATAGCAGAGGGAAGTAAAATGGTATTTATTTTTCTAACTTTTGTGTCCAGAAACATGGGCAAAACTGGAAACTACAAAAATAAGTCACCTCCTAAGGTTCTGGTACCAATAACTCAGCAGCTACTTCCATGAATGAGATGAAAAGGGACTTCAGTGTCCAAGAAAAGGGTATGATTTAAAGTAGTTGAACCTCTATAGTGCGTACAAAGAGTTAAAAAATTACAGTCTGGATACTTACTGATCCCTGCAAAAACATAGGCTCTCTGTGTTATAGGCTATAATTTATCAGGACCTTGCAGCATATTCTGAATATAAACTGCCCATCCTGGGCAAGGTGGGTGGAACTGGAAGAAGAGATGAGCAGCCACAACATTTGGTAGAAAACACCTGCTGGCCTGTTATCAGCACACAAGATTTCCTGGGAAAAGGGTGCATGATGCATGACTGTTGACAGGAGGTGAAAACATACATGACAGTGTAGACATATGTGACCAAGACAAGAGAGAATACCTTGAATACAAGAGAGAATACAAGAGAGAATACTACTCAGACAAAATTCAGGAAGAATGAACTAAAGCTGGATCACAGCAGAATGTAAATCACTGCATAGCAAATTAAGGACTTCAGGAACCACAAATGAAGTGAATGCTGTAAAACAATCTCCCCTAAGAAACGGAAAGCCATGGGCTGGGTGACTACCTAGCAATAAGTATTGGGTACCAAGAATAGCAGAAGTCCCAGGGTGTCCATAAACAACTGGGATGAGGCAGCAATCTGAAACATGAAGGATGCTGTTGGGAAAGAAACAAAATACTTTATGAAAACAAGGGAATTCCCACTACAAGGAAGTGTTAAGCAGCACTTGAAATAGCTCTAGTGAAAGAAGAAGCTCACAGTGAAAAGACTCCAAGTATATATGTCAACACAGCAAAATTATATTCAGATGGACAAAAAAAAATTATTATTATTGTTTTCCCTGGGTGTCAGGAGCTTAGTCACTGCTGCACTATTAGCACTGAAGCAGATCACAGGCCCCCAGGGTACATTCATGACAAACCCCTAGTATCCACATGCCCAAGACTTCTTTACTTCACTTTTAAACTGTGAAGGTGCTTCTTGAAAAGCAGAATACAAGCCTGGAAGAACAACTCCTTTAGCAGATTTTTCTTGACCACAGTTGTGTTGAGCGGCATGTTGCAAAGGGGAAGGAAGAATTAAAAGAGTAATTGTTGTAGCAGCACTTATGAGGAAAGAAATAGAAAGTGACAATGTAATCAGTCATTTGAAAGATGGAATCATGTCAAGAGAGTCTGTACAAGAGTGAGTTTCTTTTGCTTTGGAGGGAAAATGAACTGAATTGTGGAAAGTGTAGCAGGTTAGGTCCAAAGACTCTGCGTCCAGAGTCAGAAAAAGTACTCCCAGCAAACATCTTCATATAGTAGTATATGATTTGTAGACATCCTCCCAGTTATATATTTTCCACTGAGAAATAACAGCAGCATTGTAGTACACAAATTCCTAGATTTAGTCCACATGGCAGGCCTGTTGTTGTGGGAAACCTTTGAGCATGTGAGTTGGACCTAGAAAACTAAGGCAGCAGCTGGTCTTCTCTGACATGGAGGAAAAATTCTCTGATGTTGAACGATGACAACGGAAATTTTTGAGGCCACTTCAAAAAAAGGAAGGCTGTTAGATACCACATTGCCACCAAAATAATCCCAGAAAGCAGAGAAATTTTGCCTTGGAGATTTTAGAGGATGGGTGGCTGATGCACTGACAACTAATGGTTTGCAGGCCCTGGCATCTTGGGGACAGCTAACCCCAAGTGACTGAAGATGAGACACATTGTTTCCTCAGACAGTTGAGTGACTTTTACATGCCTGATGAGGTTTTCCCTTCTACTCCAGCTGTGAAGGTGTTGCCCATTTTTTGGCCCAGTGCTGGAAAGCTCAGGAAATTATATGACTTCCTGGCTGAAAGAAAGCAGAAGGAAATCCTCCTATGACTAAAACCCGTTAGATGGAAGAAAGCCTCCTTTCTAATAGATGAAAACCGTACTGTCATAGTGTTTGGCTAATATTGTGGTCACCCAGGAAAAATGCAAAACATTCTTAGAAAAAGTAGTTATCAAAGTGAAGCTGCAGTGAAGCTTCCACCCAGCTTTCTGCAACTCCCAACATAGTTTCACCTTCCAAGGTACCACTTATAATCAATGAAGAGAGAGAGAAACTTTTTAGACAGCAGTTTTGGGCACTAGCAGTGGGGTCCTGATCTATGCCTTTCTCTGACAGTGCCTATTTCCCATTGCTGACCATGGAGTGATCTGGGAGTTCAGCTTTGTGGTGGTGCTCTGTAGGAAGATGCCTTGAGGCAGGTGTTATGATAAGTTTTTGCAAAACACAGCAGTTTCCAGCTGAAACTGATCTGAAATAACAGTGCCACAAAACTTCCTTGACTTCTTGACAGGGAATACTTCATGTCTGTGCCCAATACATGATGCCCCTTTAGCTGAGGGACAGGCTCCTTCCATGTGGGTGCCTAGCTGAGTTGCAGAGAGCAAGGGGTTCTCTTTGTGAAAAGACCTACTAAATCAGCAATTTTTTTTCTTCTGTCATCTGTATTAAAATCTTCATGACTGGGAACGGCCTCAACCCAGGCAATGTCAGAGAGGCAAAATTGAAATTACATCAATTGGAAGCCACTCTGGAGTGTTCTGCAGAAAACCCTGTGACTGTGAAGCCAAGACAGAGTGCTCTGTAGGTCCTGGCAGCTCTTTTAGGCTGAGCACTTCTAAACAGATTTACTGAAAAGTCTTACTTACACAAGCAAATGTCTTCCTCTCTCTGTGAAGGAGTCTTTCAGTGGCAAGCCTTATGGAGGGGTCAAGGGAGAGCTAATTAAAGATTAAGATTACAGGGTTCAGCCTTGAGGAAAGGCTGCACAGAGTTTCCCAGCAACAGCAGACTTAACGAGGGGACTTCCAACAAAGGTGAAATTTTCTTTCAACCCCAAGAAATTTTCTTTCAACCACAGCATGAATTCACAGTATTTGAATGTGAAGACAGCTCACGGAGAAGAGCAGAGAAATCAAGGCTCATGTGTTTCATGCAGGTCTTGCACAACTAGTTTCCACCTCTCATCCTCTGTTAATTAGGTTTTGTTCTCATGCACATGCAGTAGAACATTTCGGTTTCCCTTCTGATCCATCATCTACTGATGAGCCATGGTATACAGAGTCTCTGAGGGAAGGAAAGCCCATGAAAAAAAAAGGGGAGGAAGCTGTCATTTTAAGGAGTTCAGGCTGAAGTATGCTTTCCCTCTAGGTCATGAACATGCCTGTCATGGCTGAGCATGCCAGAGTCACATCTCTTATGTATGTGTATCATGTGTAGGGGATAAAAAGCTTGAGGGGTCCAGAAATACTGGTAGTGGCAGAAGGAGGCTTACTAATACAAATTTTGCAACTTCATCCAAATCATACATCCATGTGAGTTGACAAGAGGTTTTCTGGTGATCTTTTGGCATCCTGTCGGAGCTGAGTTTCTAGTTAGTGGAAGATCTGGCCAAAAACCAAGATAATTATGTTTACCATGGACTTTAAAGATCTTCTTTTGTGGTTGCTTTAGCACAGATGTTTAGATCAGTAGAAGAATGGAGGTTATTCTGTCCTCTACTTTTTTGATGATGGCTGTGAATAAGAAAAGCTTTGCAGTGGTTTAGGTGGAAAGGTATATGGAGCATGAACCACCATATAGCATTTATGATGGCTAAGTATTTGACTTTCAGACTGCAGAACCTGCCACTCGGGCCTTCTTGTGAGAGTCAAGACATACCAGGCCAAGTATGGTTGAACATGTTATCTTCCTTCCGGCTTTGCACATCTTGTTTCCTGTATTACACTTGACTAAAGCAGCAGTTTCAGAGAGTGCAGTGGTACAAATGATGCTGTAGGTCTTTATACAAATATCTAATTTCAATAATGATAGAAAGACATACAGTACATCTTTCCCTCAAGCCTCTTTCTTCAAAGAGAGAAGAAGTACTAAAGAACCATTAAACGCTACTGGTAAAATAAATTAACAATCCTTCCATTTGTCTGTCTTCTGTGTGTACCCCTGTAATACCTGCAAATATTCACAGTTAACAATTATTGTGCCATGAAAGGAAGGAAATTTACTTTGAAATAGCACAATTTGAAATGTAGTGGAGCTATCCTACATGAATGTTGTGTTAGAAGCCTCACAGACAACTCACACAGCAGAATGCAGCTGTGCCTGAAGTTCTATTGCTGAAGTTTTTCACATCATAATCTCTACAGTCAGAACTAGGGAACTATTTTGCAAATGTTTCAACTGGCCTAAACCTTGACAAACCAAGTCTCAGACTGATAGCAAGAGCTAGGTGGGATAAACACATTTTCATAAAGAGGATGAGATGCGTCAGAGCGACAAAAGCATTTCATTCTATAGCTCCCATCATCCCATACTGGGATGTGATAGTGGTATGAGAAGGCTGAGGGTGACAGAAGTCCACATTTCTGGTTATTGAGCACTACGAGGCTTTATAAAATATTTGCTTGAAAAATCATTTTAGGAAATTTCCTTTCTATCCTGGCTCCAGCTCTTGACTGTAGTAGAACTACCCTTTAATTTATGTGAAATAGTTTTTTAAAAGGAAATTTTAGAAAGTAGTCTTGAACATAAACACACAAGTATTGTCACAATGGAGAGACTAGCCTTTGACAGGGAATGGGAGGTTATTGGAGGCAGAAGACCTCTTCTTGAGGCAGGTCTGATAGAGAAGAGTTCATGGCATGGACCTGCACTTTCAATATCCCAAGTCCAATTTCCTCTTGAGGAATATACCTGGTGCAGGCAGTTTGGTTTGTAAGCTTCAGTTCAAGATGCAGATTGAGCTCTGGGTGAGAGCCCAGGAGGACAAGAGGCTGTGAACTGCCAATCCTTTGCACAACAAGGAGACTAGTGGCCAGGCAGGTGAATGGACATTGAAAGACACAGAAGGAGCCGAAGATTTGAGAAGAGAGAGACTTGTCTCCATGTAGATTGTGAGGGGGGTCCTTTGTTGGGCGCTCTCCTCAGCCTGAGCTGTTTTTTCTATTACTGTGCCATAAATAAATTGCTTTATGGACATCTGAGACTCTGCTATGGGAAACCTGCAGTCCAACCAGTAAGGAAACCTTGTCTGACTGCATGACTGGGGTGTGTCAAGCAAGGCACAGGTTGGCTCACTGCAGCCACCTGCTGTGAAGGTGTTTCAGTCCCATCAGGGAAAGTCTCTGGCATTGGGAACATGATTGCTAAAGCATCTTCCAGTGGTCAGACTGGGATGTTTCCTTAACACTCTCAGGACAGGCAGGAATATAGGAGCCAAATGCCCATTGATTTTCAAGAAGAGAGAAGTTTTACTAATAAGTCATGGTGGGTTTTTTCTCCCTCTAGGTAGTAAACGTTGCAAGGAGACCCCTCATAAATTTTCAAAATTGGCTAAGGGCTGTAATGACCTAAGTGCCAGAAAGGGATAAGCAATCCAGGGTATTTACTTCTTGAAGTTGCCAGATCCAAGCAATCAGTGAGAACAGAAGAAACCATGCCTAAAACCATCTGAACATGACATTCTGCCCTTAGTAGTAAAAGTTTAAAATTAGGTGTTTTTGGAAAACTACTTGAGATCTGCTAAATAATGCCAGAGTCACTTCTTCAATCCTTGAGGCATTTCAGGAAGGTTACTACTACTACTCTATTGACAGTAGAGTCAGGTCTTCTAGAGTTGTATGAACACATTGAGACCCTTAACTAAAGAAACAATCTAGAAGAGTTCCATGCAGTATATAATGTGGAAGAATTGTCAGACATGTCTTTTGGACTGACAAATAAAAAGTTGTCTGTTCAATATATATACAGAAAGTTAAAATCTCAGAACATTCTGAGGATTTTCTCTTAGTTTAGTGGCTTTGGTTAACGGCATCTTCCCCTAAATGATTGTTCTTACCTTGTTCTTACCTTGTGTATATCCTTTGCCCTAGAAAAATGATGGGACATATTGGACTTGTGAATATGTTCTTGCTACACCTTCTTTTGATGACAATGTACAAGATAAATGCAAAATCATTCTAGTGAGTATTAACTACTTATATGACTATGTTTGAATATGCAAAATATCTTCATTGTGTTGCTAAAGGTACAGTGAGTAAGGCTTGACATTTCCATGGATATTAACTATTTCAAGGCATTAACAGGATGTGCGTCTTGGATTTATAAATGTGCATATAAGCTCCAGAATTCAGAATGTTGTATTTAAGTTAATTAACACAGAAGGAAGAAATTTGATTATTGTCGGGTTCTGGACTGTTTGACAGCCTCCACTCTACTCAGACAAGGCAAATCTACTATAGCAGTAGCTTTCAGTCAAATCACACTTGTTTTGATGCAAGTTCTGTTCCAATAAACATATTTATAATACATATGTAAAGAGTGTCTAGGAGAGCCATCTTATAACAACTAGAGACTCCATCTTTATGCATACTTCCACAAACAAAATCTGCCTTGTACATGAAGTTGGAGCAAACCTATTGGGTAGGCAGCATAAGCAGTCCACTCACTCCCATGAAGGTGGGCTCATTCCTTAATACATTAGTGCGGCTGTGAGAGGTTTTCTGCTGTAGAGTATGGACAGCTTACATGACTGACAAACAATTGTGTTCTGGAACAACACAGTGATGTACCACATATAACATGAAGAGAATGTAGGAATCCAGGGTCTGAATTGCTAACAGTGACTTCAAAATGTATTCACAACTATTGTCCCTTTTATTTGGAGTCTTGCTTCTGAGGCTAATAATCAGAACTTTCAGAGACAAGTACCAAATATGGTGAAAATTCCTGAAAAACATGACCTCTGGCATCATCACATTTAAGCTGGCTCCGCAGTTTTATATTGGTATACCTACACTATTTTTATACAACTTATTTAGAAAATCTTTCATCAAAAAATATGTGCTGACATGTTCCGTTCTCTACTTTCTTTTACCTTTGATTTTAAAAGGTAGAGTGTCATAAATATTACCTGAAGGCCAGAGTCTGAATTCTTGGTTCATATTGAAGAACACCATCAGAACTACCACCAGTTCCAGAAGAGTCAGGCTTTAGCTGGAGAAGGCTACTAAATCAGTCTGAGGGAACAAGAATTAATTATCTCCCAGGTTAATGTACTCCAGAACTTGAAGACCAGTTCATGTTGCCAAAACGGAATAGTTTATTTTGTCAATTTCTTTGCAGGCAATTGGTGATTTCATCTATGCCCAAAGCATGACTCAGGACTAAAGGATTTGAGAATGATCCAATGGCATCAATGTCAATGATACATGAAAGGAGACTAAATTGGTAAGGAAACAAAGACTGCTTGTATAGGCTTTTTCTAGTGCTATTCCAGTGTTACCAGGATAGTTTTATTCAAATATCACAGTGTGAGGAAAAAAAATCTGCCCTGGCAATTGAAACTTTACCAGGATATCATTCATTTTAATATGTCAAATGTATACCAAGAAACTGTTTAAAAACCCAGACTGGAAAGTCCCAGGCCAAACCATATACCTCAAGACTGAAACTGATTTTAATTCCAAGAATAGGTAGCTGACAAAGACCATTTTCATAGATTAATATTTTTCACCTGGGTTTTATGTATCTGGAAGAAATAAACACTGCATTGGTTATGCATTGATCCAACTTTTATTGTGCCAGCTGTACTTCATAGACCTGAAAAAGTGATTCAAGCAAAACAAAAGAGAACATAAAAGCACAACTCTAATAGTTTTAAATCCCAAAGAGGCAATTACAAGTTTGATTCCAGTCATGCGGCTGGACTACATTGGAAAACTAAACATACCCGTATTAAGTAGATATGAAAGCTTGGACTCTGACTGTAAATAATAAATCCATCCTGCAGTTCTCTTTGTGACGTACCTCCCTTTTAATAAGTTGGGAAAATACAGCAATAAAATTCACACTAGTTCATGTGTAAAAGGTAGTTTAACAGAGCTGAAATGCGCTGAAACATTTTTTTTAAATGAGAAAAGTAAGTTGTGAAATAACAAATCATTTAAATAAACCAACTGAAAAGTGAATTAAAGTAATGTTGTAACATGAATGAATTATAATTTTCTTTAGCCTTTGTGAATTATAATTTTGTATAATTTGTGAATATGTTAGGGTATAGTATATACAGTGTTATATATTTAGAATATTTCTTGGCCTATAAAGAAAAGCCTGGCAATTGCAGTACATATTTATCTTTTCCATGGGGGCTGAGAAGAAGGGTAAAGGGCAGGGCACCGCAGGATGCAACAAACCACCCAAAAAATGATGTGGAGATGGACCAAGGCTTAAAACCCTAGTGATACAGATGGCAACTGGCTGGGGAGAATAGAGGGAAAGGAGAAACACAGCTACCTTTGTGTGCATTGTTTCCCAAAATCAGCCTTTAAATTCAGGGTATGTGCGCAGGGTTTTTACCCTCAGAAAAATTTGATATGCTGTGTATAAGCTAGTTCAGTGGGCTGTTCAGTAGGTACTCACATATCTGGAGGGCAATTTAACCCACAGAAACTACTTCAGGCTGAGATGGATCATCACTCTCCACTGAGCATAGAGACACCCTATATGGGTGCTTTCAACTGCACATCTTCATTTTAGATGTCTAAAGTTAGGTAAATGAATCCTTCCCTTGACAGATATAATAAAACTGATCCATCTCTTTTCTGCTTTTTCTCATGTGCTGAGCTTAGAGGCGGACAGAGCAAGCTGAGGCAGTTACTGGGCTGTTTGGAGCAGTTTTGCCTGTGTCTGGGATAAAGTCTTCCTTGTTCTCTCTGAATGTAGTAAGGCCTGGAGAAACACCAGTGTTTGGAGAAGAGGGGGATGGAAGGAGCTATCTAATTATACATCTGTTCTCTAACATTTTGGCTCTCAGAATTAAAGTAAAACTTTAAAAAATCAAATAGAAAATGAAAGGAAAAAATGGGCAGATCATGAGAAAAGCAAGTAGGACACAAAATAAGTCCTATGTTATAATTTTAATTCTTTGCTTTCTCTTCTGGAAACTGTAGGTATATTGAAAAAAACAATAAAACCTGCTTGTAAGAAAGATCAGTTCTTATTATTCTGATATAACGTGAAACAATTCTGGGGGAAAAAATGTTTTCTTGAAGTGTTCCCTTTTGATACTTTTGAGAAAAATATTTTATTATTTTATAATTCAAGACAATTATTTTATCATATTATTTTAGTTAATTTATAGTTTAAAGCATGAAAAATTAACAGCAACAGCAAAAAAGGAGAGAATAACATTTGCATTAAATATTTTAACAATTTAATCTTAGAGATTTCTATTCATGTGTCTTCTTGAACAGCGTTATTTTCCAAGTTTTTGGCTTTTTCCAAAAATTCTGAAACTTCTGCGACAGGAACAAACATTTGTGACTTAGCTTAATGCTTAAAATCTAAAAAGGCCTGTGGCACAAATTATAGTCAATGCTGCACTTTGTCGGATTTTGGGTGCACTTTGTTGAACTGGGTTGATGCTGCTTTCCTGAGGACCCTGAGTTTGCTGCTCCTCCTTGGCAGAGGCTGGTCCAGAAGGACAATGTTAAGTACACCCTAACATTTTTAAAGCCGCATTTCCTGAGAAGTACACTTCAGAGTGGTATTCGCTACTCTTTGGCCTTAACATTTGAGGGCACAGCTGCATGCTCAGGTAGTGGTGTGTGAAGCGGCAGGTAGAAGAAGAATGTTTCATGCTTAGCTTGTCTGAAGTTGCTTCTGCATGTATTTAAAGCTGGTGACTAACAGCTCCACCGAGAGCAAGGAAGAAACCAGGGTGGAATCTGGAGCCGAGGTCTGCAGGGATGTTGGCAGACGCGGACTCAGGCGTTATGAGCACGACTGGTGCCACCTATGGGCAGGTAGAAGAGCAGCAGCAGGCAGACCTGGGGCGTCCTTAACTTAGGGGAGCACCCCAACACTTGCTGGACTTCGGCAGAAGGGGTGACCGGCTGTAGTATTTGCATATTTTATAAGCAAAATTTAAATAAATATAAATTTTATATCCTTCTCTGGTTTTTTTTTTGAGTATGGACATACTATTGCTCCAGCCCGAGACTTGAAGCTGCAAAATTAAATCAGGGAATGTAGACGATCGAAAAGGAAATATTATAAAATAATGGTTTCATCCAGAGCAAAAAATCCCAAACACCTATTGTTTCATATATTTACACTATAGCCAGGAGGTGGACTTGATGATCTGATGGGTCCCTTCCAACTCAGCATACATCTAAGGTATCATTCTATGATAAAGGAAGCTACAAACATCCTGAGATGAGGCTCATTTACTTAAGTTTAGATATTCCTTTGTAACAAGACCAAAATAGAGCTTAGAAGCTGAACTGTAGCTGACCAAGAAGGAAAAAACAAAACTTCAAACCAGACTAGGGACACAGTAAGTTTTAAGGAAAATTTTAAGAGCTCTTCTCTACCTTTTGCAGCCATATTTTGCTTTTTATTGGTATTAAAAACTAAAAATATTTCAGGCCAAATAAAATACTGGTATGACACTTTTTTGCAATTAGGTAAGAATAATGCAAGGATCCTCATAACATTGACTTCTAGACCCAGGCATTATTCCCACTTACAAATTTTATCAGTTTCTGTAGATTTTAAATCACATTGTCTTTTGTTTTTTTCCGTGAAAGACCTAGAGGATCAAGCAGGATAACAAGAAACTCAGATCATGATAAAACTTGATAGAGAGGTTTCTTGCTTCAACTTCATGGAACTCTGTGAAGATTAGAGGCCAAACATTGGCAAAAAACAAACAGCTGCATAACCAGCCCCTGTTTTCCTGGTCAGGAGAAGTACTGAAATTGTTGAATTCTTAGTGTTCCCAAAGGACTGTTACATGTGGGCTTAGGCAAGCTCAGTGCACCTAAGATGAGAACAAAAGTGATGCCTGTTGTAAAATTAAATTGATTTTATGTGTGGGAAATTAATTCAATATAAAAAAAGAAAGATATTATTTTCAACTATATTTTTTCAATTATATTATAATAATATTTACTTAAAATTTGAGTGGAAATGAGAGTCTGAAGTTTACTTTGTCCTATGTTGCTGCTGTTAGCAGCTTCCAACAGTTTCAAGAATTGTTTTGCAATGTTTTTTTCAGTATACCTCCAGTGTGTTGTCATTTTTATTTCCTCTGTGAGAGGAATGTGATATGCCACCCATGAGATTTCATGTTGCCTTGCCTTGCTCCCTAGTGCTTATCCTTGGTATGTGCCATGGTGCCAACCTTTGATCACTCTTAAACCTTACGCTTCAATTCCATTTGTTGATGTGTACATACACATGTCTATAATACTACGGTTAAAGATAAAAAGATTTTACTTTTCTAAAGAACATCCTCCCTATCTGACACTTTCCCTGTTGTTGCTTTTTATTATCGGTGTAAAGTGTATTATCGCTTGTGAGATAAGCTGAGGAGAAACCAGAATGGCAGCCCTTTTGTGAAGTTTCAAGCTTTCAGTCTCTTCTCTCGAAGAGAAGGGTTAATCTCGTCTCCACTCTTATCTTCAGCTGATGAAATTTTGGACACAGTTTTCCTTTTTTTTCTATCCCTATTCAATCAAATCTGGGCTACTGTTTTGTTGGTGAGGATAAGTAGATGTCTTCTAAATTGCCAAATAAGAAAGAGTGATCCTCATATCTGTAGTAAGCACAAGTGATAAATTTAGTAGAGTTGCTGTTAAATATCACAGTCTGGATTTATATATTTGGACAAAGATCAGCTGCCAGTACAAAATAAATAGCATGAATGTTTAATCAATAGCTATCATTCTTACTGGTCAGATACTGCCTTTTTTGTTTAAATAGAGGCACAATGCCTGCTGAGTACTATAACTCTTAAAATTTGTATAGTTTTAAGCAAAATCCAATCCATACCTTGGTGCATAATTAGGAACAAAAGATAAGAGAGTTGAATCTATACATCACAGGTAGATACATACTTTACAGATTCTTTAAAAATTATGTTGGGGCATGACTTTCAAAAATACAGACATTTAGTCACTAGAGGGAGACATGATCGTGTATAAGAAAAATTTTCACTTTGGGGAGGCAGATATCAACCAGGCTGGAGTGCTACTGCCCAAGTGAAAGGCTGCTGATTTGGTAAGAATCTGGGGGCCATGGGGACTGGAGACAGTGCAAGAACCCTTCATGGATCTGCCTGATTCTCCAGGGTTGCATCAGCAGTTCCTTTTCATAAACATATCTGACCTGGGCTCCAGTGAGATCACCTTCAACTTAAGTGAGCAGAAAAGGCTTTTACCTCCTTTTCAGCCAGTGCTGGTCTGTGCTATATTGCTCATCTTTCTCAAGAAACCTGCTGGGTACGACCTAATTTCTCACCCAGAGTATCATGACTGGGTGGAGAAGAGGAAGGGCAATGAAGAAAGCCCTGTGTCTCCTTGGGAGCTTTTGTCCTGTCAGGAGTGGGCTGGTACACCTTATTAGCTCCTAACATATGCTGCCAGTAACCACCAATTCCCCCACAGTTGCATTTGGGCTGAACAGAGATGCTGCTTGAGGGAAACCAATGAGGATGTGCAGAGCAGGCTCCTGGACCATTTGTTGGCACGGGTGGGAGAAGACCTGTTTTTCTCTAGGTGGAAGACCCTGTAGGGGACAATCTGTACAACTGTTTGGCTGGAGAAAGTGGTATGCAAGGGTAAATTGTCAGGGTCTCACTTCAGTGAGTTAACTTTAAAATGAAAACTAAGGTGCAAACATTAGAGGCATATATTTTGCCCACTGGAAAGGGCTTTGATCAAAGCACCAAGCCCAGTGTGAAGCCTGCATAAGTGTTATTATTCATCCAAAAACCAAACAGAGCAAACCAAAGGCCCTGTCTACACTGGGATCAGGACTGGGCTAGCATCAACCACATTGCGCTGATAAAACCACAGGGAAACATCTCTACATCTGGAGTTTCTGTTCAGTGTTAATCCATTTTCGGATGCTGTTTAATAATGTATTAAACTAGGGTATTGCAAATGTGTGGTAAACTACATTTTTTTTACCATTACATTAATAATAGGTGTTATTTATTCTTTAATGCCTAGAAATACTTTATGGACCTGTTAATGTTAATATTGCCTCCAAATAAATGTTTATGGAATCATTAACTCTGATTATTTCTCACATATTTCTCCCAAAGCCATATTTCTCAAAAAGCTTCTGAGTCATGATTTCAAGTCTGCTAGGATTTGTGATCCTATTTTCTGTTCGCTTTGTACATTATGTATGTCTGTGTAATTTGAAGAGAGAATTGCAGAGTGTAAGGTGGAGGCAAGTATTCTTTATTTTAATTAAAATGCTAACATAAGAAATTATCCTATTGAGTGATTTTCTTGTTACATAGCCACTTCCTCTGCCCCACAGTAGTAAAATGTTATTTGATGCTTCCTCTAGAATGCTTCCTATTCTCCAGGGCTTATACTGTAGCCAAAACCATCCTCCCTTTAGGCTGAAACTTGGCACACAAAATCTCAGCTCAACTTCAATGAGGCTTGAAACTTAAAACAAAAAACTTTGCTTTCCCGTGTCCAAGTTGCTTGGGGACAGTACACCTTGAGGTTCCTTGTATTGTTTCTTTGTAGAATGATTAAAGACTTCAGTATCATTCCAAGATTAAAAATTATGTCTTGCTTGCATTAATTCTTAATGGAAATATCATTACTGCTGACCACAGAAAAAAACCTTCTGTATCATGGGCCAGCTGGGTTCAAGATGGACATAGATATATCACTGCACTGAAAGAAAAAAGTTACTCTTTTTCTGGCAGTTTTTGCTTGTGTTGGCCATCCTAGATGGAATACTCTTACCATTTGGGGAGGGGCCATAACACAGACTCTCATGTCACTGACCCTTGTTGGAGACATTTAACCTGATCCAAGCAGGAGCTGTTGTTGCTTCTACAAAGCCTGGTGAATAGTGAGTCTAAACTCTTCTAAACAAATACCTCATCTATGGTTATCTACATATAAATGGTTTCTGAAGCAAATCAAGTGTGTTACTGAGCACATTGCCTGTTCCCATGTCCCTGACTGCAGAAAGTTGGTCATAATAATCTGATTGGACACTTAGATTTGGGTAGACCTTCGATCTTTTAAAAACAGTGTATGCATATACACAGAAAAGTCAAGTTTATTGCAATCTGAGGATACATAAAGACTGAGTCTAGCACAACTTGAACACTTGAGACTGAGGGAAACTTGTGTAGCAGGATTACAAATCTGGGCATGCATGGATACCTATCATTTTTTTTTTTACGGATTGATAATCAAGCAATTTTTGCAACATACTTTCCCAAGATATTTACCATAAACTTAGTAGTTTCAGATAACTGGAAATTGTTTTCTAACCACTTTTTCTCCTGATTTTATTTATATTCAGTCTTTGAAATGTCTTTGCACATAAAAAATTAAAGGCAGTGTTTAATAGATGGAAATTTCTCTGTCTGTATGATACCTATGAAAAGGGCTCCTCTTAGTAGAAATAAGAAAAAATTTTAGGTATTTTTCAGTATAGGAGAAAAAGTTGGGGAAGTACTGACTGACACTTGAAAATAGGAAAACAAACTCTCAGATGGAAGAATTTATAGTTTACTCCAGTCAGGAGTCATAAGGAAATTCAGAAATAGACAACAGGAACTAACACAATGGCATGGGATACTTTGGGTTGATAAATGCAAGTCATTTAACTTGAAATAATGACAGGGGGATTTGAAATGGCCCATTCATTTTAGAGATTACAAACTAAATTTTTCCTGCTTAGGAAAAATACCACTGAACACAGGTCGGAACATGTCAGTCTGTGAAAGCTTAAAAATATAGGCAAAATGTTAGTACCTGTAAAGGTTGAACTATAAACTATGTCAACCAATTACAAATCAATGCAAACCTGACAAAGACACTGTCAATGTATGCATCAGTGGTATGTTGTCCCCTGCAACAGGGTCAGATGGGCATATACACATCGCGTTTACTTTTCCCCACGGGGCTAGCTCAGGAACCCAAGGGAATGCAGTGCAATATGAACAAAAGCAAAAGATGAAAGGTGCTCTCTTCCTCAGGACCACAGTCCCGTAGCTTTAATAGAACCAATTCCAGGAGGAAAAAGAGAGTGGGGAAAGGTTGCTGCCAGGATTTAAACTCCCAGAATGGGAGGGGAGGCAGAGGGACCACAGCCAATGGGACACAGCTGATACACGGGACAGGGGGGGAGGAATATCAGGGACAAACCATCCCCAGGTAGGAAAAGGGGGCGATACAGAACATACCATATACAAATACAACTTTACCCTGTGCAAGTATAAACCCACCACATTAGTACAATGCAACATCTCCCCCTTTACTGTTAAATAAAATTGAAAGAAAGTAGTTGGGCTTATTCCGACCCAGAAGGTGTTTTTGTCCACCACCCATGATTTGCGGGCCGGTCAGATGGCTCTTGGTCTGCAAATTCTGCGTGATTGACATCTGAGGTAGTCAGGATTAAACCACCAAGGGCCTTTCAAATTACAGAGCGTCTCAGCCTGGCCTTTCGGATCAGCTGAGCCATATGCTCTTGCGGCTTTGTGATAGTCTTGGATCACTGGCAGGAAAGAAAGACCCTCTCTATGATTAAGAGAGGATCTTTCTGCCCTTTGATCCACTGGAACATGAGACCATGCAAGTGTGGCAGTCTTCCCAGAACAATGAGTTTGAAAGGTAGCTCAGGCATATAACAGTGAGCCTGCCTCTCGGACATTGACATTTGTACCTTGTTGAGTGCGGTCCTTGCCTCTGGGGTCAGTTCCCTGGGGGAATCCAGTGCCTTCTCCCCTTTCAATAATTCATTGAGGGGATCTAGGTCCTCGTTGGTGAGACCTAACCTGGGTCAGGGCCTGACCCAGTTCAAAGACCTACACAGGGAATGGACATCTGCTAGGGTTTTGGGATCGTCCTTGATTTCCAATTTCTGTGGAACAACGGTCCACGCAGTAATCTCCAGGCCCAGGTACTTCCAAGGTGTCATCCTCTGAACCTTGCTTTCCTGCAGTTGGAATCCAGCAGAGGTTAAAACATTAACCACTAGGTCAAGCATGTGTTGGAGT